>LDKF01000384.1:14592-66470 GCA_001026735.1 Rotylenchulus reniformis | reverse complement strand
ATTTGTTTCTTTAGTTTGCATTTGAACCGAGTTATATCGGTTGGGGGCGCAAATGTCGGGGGCGCAAAGGTCGGGTAAACGGGTAACCAAAATCTTTTACTAGCAAGATGAGCTAAAAATTGTTAATATTATGCGCTTGATTTTTTATAATTTTTTGCTAATATTATAATGATTTAATGTTCAATAGGTAATTCGAGAAATAGACCTAAATGATAAATTTATTTATTTATTTCTGATTTTTACATTTTTCCATAATTTAATAGTCATCCATAATCAAGTTTAATTTCAGAATTTCAGATAATTGAATTATTTTTCGACAATAATGATGCATGTGTTCAGGATATTTTTGCCGTTCAGGTAAATTCCGTAGTATTGCTAATAAAATGTACCGTATTTCCTGTATTAGACCCCCCGGGGGATTTATTTTTCAACCCCCCTCCAGAGGGGGGGTCTATTGCAGGGGGGGGACTAATTGCAGGGGGGGGGGATTTGTATTTCAACCTCAGTTTTGAAGAGGGGGGTACTATTTTTCGACTCCATTTTTTGAGGGAGAAAATATTTTGAGGGAGAAAATTTGCATAACAATCGGTCAGAAATGTCATCCACCAAATTATATGCACTTGTAGTCTAGTGGATAACGTTGCAGACTGCAGTCTCCATCTCCATTCCTTTGGGTTCGAGTCACGGTGGACGAAATTATTTTTTAACACTATTTATCAGACAAAAAATACTAAAAAGAATTTTTTATTCAAGCGAACCAAAATTTTTTTTATATTCAAAATTATGATGTATGGGAAATTTTATGCTGGACAGCTAAAATTAAATTACTAAAATACACCCCTAAAGATGACCTCTCGGACCAAAATACACCCCTAAAGATGAGGTCCCAGACCAAAATACACCCCTAAAGATGAGGTCCCAGACCAAAATACACCCCTAAAGATGAGGTCCCAGACCAAAATACACCCCTAAAGATGAGGTCCTAGACCAAAATACACCCCTAAAGATGACATCCCGCACCAAAATACACCCCTAAAAACGGGATTCTAAAAAAGAAATAGACCTAAAATTTTACCAAGATGAGAAATGCTCGCATTTTTGATGAAAGAGATTACAATAGCGATTATTCCATTGAATTTTGAAAATTTTCCCTTTTTCATATATAAAAAATCAAATTTTTGGCTAGTACCCCCGGGGGTCCTAATGCAGGGGGGGGATTTATTTTTCGACCCCCCTCCAGAGGNAATTTTCACAGATTTCATAGCCGATTCATTGCTCTATCTATGATAAAAAAGAATATTTCTCTAGCTTTAGAAATAGCCAAGTTATAAGCTTTACAAATGAATGACCACCCGATTTTTGCCCCTAAAATTTGACATTTTCCAAAAATATCCCTTCATTAATGTCTGTATTTTTCTTGATTATTCTTTTGAAAGAATTATTCTCTCTGGGCTATTTTGAAGGCTAGGCCCTGGGCTACTTCTCATAAAAATTTGGAATCGCACAACTTGGCCTTTCCTAGAGATTGGGCCAAAATAGCTGAAAAAAGCTGCGTGCCGTCAACGAAATTTTTTCCTTAAAACTTTGACTCTATTTCCTTTTCTAAGGGCGGGAAGTTTTAAACCTAATCTATATTTTTATACTCTATTTTGTTGCGCATCTTTTAAATATATTTGCTTGTAATTTGACCAATTAATAAAAAAGTTATTAACAATTTACTGTGTGACAGGACTTTTGCCGCACCCTGTACAATAAAAATTGTTGAGGGCAGGGTGGGTGATTTTGAAATTTTGATATATAATAATTTTTTTTGCATTTTTATCTGTATTTTTATTATTTATCACCAAAAACCAGCACCAGGATTTCGGAAAAAATGTTTTTAAACTACGCAAATTCCCATCACTTCACCATTTTGATGTTTCATTAAAGTATTTTTAGGAATTTTTTTTTATGAAAATGGAAAAAATTTAGCGAAAAATCATATGCAAAAAGATTTTGTGATAATATGTTTTTTGAAGAATATGAACTCATAAAATTATGTTACAATGATGAAAAATATAATATATCCATCATTTTAAACATTTGACGCATTCAATTGACTCAAAAGTTCCGGAAATTCTCACATTTTCATCATTTTCGATACTCCGGACATGTATCAAAAGTTTTTAGCGGGATTAAGGCTGGATTAAGGTGTCACTTTTTTATCTTTCCGCCAATGATTATGCAATTCGTCATCAAAAATAAGTTGAACACCAGGATTTCGAGAAAAAGCACATGCATTTAATGCTCAAAATTTTCATCATTTTCACCATATTTTGACATGTTTTACTTTTCAAAAATCTTTCGTGTCGCGACATTTGCGCCCCAACTGATATATCTGTTCAATGAAACCTGGAGAAACGAACTTATTGTCAAAAAATAGAGCAAAAAATTAGCTACAAAATGAGCTCAAGTACACTCGAAATGGACTGCCATGAAAAAAGTTATGGCCAAAATACTCTGAATTTGGCCAAAACTGTCTATTTTGACCATAACTTTTTTCATAGTGGACCAATTCAAATGAGATTAGGCTCATTTTGTAGCTAATATTTTGCTCTATTTTATAACACTAAATTTGTTTCTTTAGTTTGCATTTGAACCGAGTTATATCGGTTGGGGGCGCAAATGTCGGGGGCGCAAAGGTCGGGTAAACGGGTAACCAAAATCTTTTACTAGCAAGATGAGCTAAAAATTGTTAATATTATGCGCTTGATTTTTTATAATTTTTTGCTAATATTATAATGATTTAATGTTCAATAGGTAATTCGAGAAATAGACCTAAATGATAAATTTATTTATTTATTTCTGATTTTTACATTTTTCCATAATTTAATAGTCATCCATAATCAAGTTTAATTTCAGAATTTCAGATAATTGAATTATTTTTCGACAATAATGATGCATGTGTTCAGGATATTTTTGCCGTTCAGGTAAATTCCGTAGTATTGCTAATAAAATGTACCGTATTTCCTGTATTAGACCCCCCGGGGGATTTATTTTTCAACCCCCCTCCAGAGGGGGGGTCTATTGCAGGGGGGGGACTAATTGCAGGGGGGGGGGATTTGTATTTCAACCTCAGTTTTGAAGAGGGGGGTACTATTTTTCGACTCCATTTTTTGAGGGAGAAAATATTTTGAGGGAGAAAATTTGCATAACAATCGGTCAGAAATGTCATCCACCAAATTATATGCACTTGTAGTCTAGTGGATAACGTTGCAGACTGCAGTCTCCATCTCCATTCCTTTGGGTTCGAGTCACGGTGGACGAAATTATTTTTTAACACTATTTATCAGACAAAAAATACTAAAAAGAATTTTTTATTCAAGCGAACCAAAATTTTTTTTATATTCAAAATTATGATGTATGGGAAATTTTATGCTGGACAGCTAAAATTAAATTACTAAAATACACCCCTAAAGATGACCTCTCGGACCAAAATACACCCCTAAAGATGAGGTCCCAGACCAAAATACACCCCTAAAGATGAGGTCCCAGACCAAAATACACCCCTAAAGATGAGGTCCCAGACCAAAATACACCCCTAAAGATGAGGTCCTAGACCAAAATACACCCCTAAAGATGACATCCCGCACCAAAATACACCCCTAAAAACGGGATTCTAAAAAAGAAATAGACCTAAAATTTTACCAAGATGAGAAATGCTCGCATTTTTGATGAAAGAGATTACAATAGCGATTATTCCATTGAATTTTGAAAATTTTCCCTTTTTCATATATAAAAAATCAAATTTTTGGCTAGTACCCCCGGGGGTCCTAATGCAGGGGGGGGATTTATTTTTCGACCCCCCTCCAGAGGGGGGGTCTATTGCAGGGGGGGGGACTAATTGCAGGGGGGGGACTTAATACAGGAAATACGGTAAGTAGAGTTTGAGTATGTCTTTATATTTTTTGAAAAAATACCAACAAAGAAAAAATAAATACATAAAAGATTCCCCGAGTCCTAGATTTTTCTGGTTATTAGTCCATGATCCGGTCCAGAATAATCCAAAATGGGTCCACTACAAATTTGGCGCCAAATTTTTAATTTGCGACAATATGTAAATTTGCGACAAGTTCCTTTTTGCAACAATAAATTCTGAAGGCGACAATTCTGCATCATTGTTTAAAAAATCCTTAATCCTATGGAAATTTATAAAATCAAGAAACTTAAGACCTAAGAAAATTTCAAAACGCAAGATCTTATTGAAAACGGTGCCAAATTGTCATATTTATGTCGAATTTTCGTGTTTTTGGTGCCGATTTGTCAGTTGCCGAATTGTCGTTTCACCTTACAAAAGTCTAAATTCCAGGTCTAAAAAAATTACGTCACATGTATATGAAAACAAAAGTTCAGCCATCCATTTTCTGTCATTTTGCCATTTGAAAAAAAATTTACGAATTTGCCCTTTGCCTACAGCTGCGTCATCATGGCTGTTGTCCTCATCATGTCCGGCGACAATGTTGGTGCGGATTATGCCCCCTTGACGCCATCGGCGGACGAAACAAAAAATGGCGAAAAATTTTGTGACATCCATCTGGACGGGTTCGAACCACTACATGGTGAGCAAAATAAAATAAAGAAAAATGCTATGAAATACAGAATTTTAAATTCATACTTTTGTATTTAGTAGTTTAGGTCTATATTTTTTCCGAAATTTTTGTGTGCAAATTTTGAAAACCAAATTGATCCAACCTTAGTTTTATTGGAAAATTTTCTAGGATGCTAACATGAAGACATAATGTTCGAAATTCGAAATCGATTTAGACCAATTTTTTCACCAAATTCAACTTATAGGGGCAGTTTTTGATGCTGAATCCGAATCTGACCAAAACGATTTATCGTTATATTATCAAATAAAAGCGATTGTTCCCCAGAATACAACCTAGATTTTTTATAGAGATCGGACAAGGGCATCGGTTGGCGGTTTTCGGTAATTTTGCCGAAAAATACCGAAAAAATCAAAAAAACCTTTCGGTCAGTAATTTTCGGTTACATTACCGTTACCGAAAACCGAAAATTACCGATCGGTATTACCGCCGGTCCGATCTCTAATTTTTTTATTATCAGAAAGAATGATGTCAGAATCGATCGAAAATCTAACAAAATTTTTGCAAAAAAATGCGACCGAACAATTTCCTAATTTCCAAAAATACAAACTCTTCTTCCACCCAATTATCCGTGTATTAAATTAAACTGTATTTTAAATTGCTTAAAAGAAACTGTCTGAATTGTTTAAAAATAATAATTTTTCGTTTCCAGCTCTCATGGACCAGATATGCGGTATGTTTTTAAGCTTAAATTAAATATATGAAAAATATTTTTTTTATTATTTTTAGAATTATGCCATGATTTCTTCTCCCACCAAAGGCCAAACACGAGGGTGCAATGCAGGTAAGAACTTAATTTTGCAAAAAAACACAATTATGAAAATTAAAAAATCCAAAAAAATTTAATAAGAAAATACCCCAAAGGCAAAAAAATAACACTTCGTTAATAAAAATTGCCCAAAAATAAAAAAATAATAATTAAAAATGCAATTACCGATCCACCGATCACTTAAAATAAAATTAAAAAATAAAATTATTTTTCCTTTAAGAGCCGATTGTTTCCGCACGATCACCTTCAAAAAATGTTTGCGACTCTTCAGATCGAATAGCAACAGATCTCGTCGACATCTGTACCTGATGTTGTGAATCGCCAAACATTTTGATCACTGATCTCTGAAACTTTGAACATATACAAAATGATATGTTTGTATTTATTTTTGGCAGTAAATTGAGATGAAAAGAGAAATAAATAGCTAAAAAGTAATGAATTGTCGAAGGATGAGATCGAATAATTGGGCATTAATATTTTTAATCAACAAATATTTTATTTTATATTTTCGACTGTTCAGTTAAATAACATTTTCTTGAATTTTTAAAGTTATTTATTAAAAAATCTTATTTTCTTTACTCTAGCATTTTAGATTAACAATTAATAAATTCCTTATTAGCAATAACTAAAATATTTTTGATTAAAAATATTTTGTAATAATTATGAAGTTGAATAACTTTTTTATTAATTGACGAAATTACATCCAAATATATTCAAAAAATGCACAACAAAAGGGGATATAAAGATAATAAGTTAATTTCAAAATTACTCTCTTTAATCCAGAGATGGAGTCGAAGTCGCGCGGAAAAATTTCGGTAAAGTGTAGCTGCTCTTGGACTGAAATTTTGTCTCAAAGAAGGGCTTGCATTAGCGATTCCAAATTTTTTTCCGCTTTGCCGAATTTTTTTACAATTCCTTTATACATTTAGAACATCTATTTTATCAATGGGATATATTTTGTATATACTGATAAAAATAAACAGAAATTTAAAATGTATATTTCTAAAGATTTCTAGTATTTTTCTAGTTTGTATTTGTCTTTGATTCGATTTATCCACTGGGTTTTTATTGAGTGCAAAATATGATAATTTTCCAGTTTTCTGAATTTTCTCATTAAAAATTTTCTCATTAAACCCTATAAATCTTACATGATAATTGAAAACAAATAATTTATTATATGTAAAGTACACATAATGGAACTTTAATAATCAGGATACAGCATCCATACCGGAACTTTAATATCCGAACATTGGTCTATATTCGAGTTTCGAACCATTAGGCATACCATCAGATTTATATAAGGTAAAGGTAACTCAAAAATTTATTTTCAGCCAATAATTCAATCAATATTTGATAAGCCTTCTTTGATCTTTGATCCCTTATTCTGATCACACATCGCCGATCAGTTCACCAAGCATTCGGAGTTGGGCGTTCAGCTTGTCGTTAGGATCGGAATTCGAATTCTGCGCCATTTTCTGGCACTCTGCATATTCTTCATGCGCTAACTGGAATTGGTGTTATGTCGTTTCAGCCAAAAGTGCCAAAATAAAAAAGTAGTCCCTAAAAACTTTTTTGTTAGACAACTTAGACCAAAAGTATAAATAGCAAAGTTGTTCAGAATTTTATGCTGATTCTGATGGTATAAAAATTATTTCGAATTTTCAGGCAAAATGTCGAAATTTTTAGGAAAAACCTTAATTTTCAATAAAACAGAAAAATTACGACATTTTTACCGAAAATTCGAAATATTTTTTATACCATCAGAATCAGCATAAAATTCTGAACAACTTTGCTATTTATACTTTTTGTCTAAATTGTCTAACAAAAAAGTTTTTAGGGACTACTTTTTTATTTTGGCACTTTTGGCTGAAACGACTCAGCACGACTGGAATTTATTGATCAATTTTCCATGGAAAATTATGAAAAAAAATTTTTTGTGTTTTGTAGATTTATCGCCCAAAAGTGTTAAAACTTGCTCAGAATAAAATTAATTTTACCTTATGGAAAATTTTAGAAGAAAAATCTAAAACGGCTCATATTGTTGAAAATTTAATGAATTTTTTCAAATTTTTAGGGAAGATTATTCAGCCTATCCATTGAGTATTTCTAATTTATATGTAATAGATCTGAATAAAGAATAATAAAAAACATTTCTAAATTTATTATAATAAAACTTTGAAAAAATAACGCACCATGACCAAGCTGTTCAACTTCTGCAACATGCTCACATAGTTGGTAGTGCAACTGAGGATGCCCCGAGAGAGATACTGCTGGAACAGGTTATCTGTGCTAGGAAGTGCCTAAAAATATATTTTTTAAATTTATTCAAATATATAAAAAATAATTTACTTCTTCAGATTTCATGTTTTGTGGAAGACCATAAATTGTAGAAAAGCAGCATAATAGGGAGAAAATTACGGCAAATTTCATTATTACGCAATACAAAAAGTATATTTTATTTTATCTTGAAAACAAATTTTTAGAATAGGGGGAATAGTCGAACCGACCCCTAAAAATCGGGATGTTTAAAAAATTCTTAATAATCTAGAGATTTCAATTTTTCATTGACTATAGATTTATATATGATTGATAAAATTAAAAACGCCAAAATGGCATGGATTTTTGGGACATTTTGGCAGTAAGCCGTTAAAAAAATTGTGCCAAATGCAAGAGTCTGAAAATTTTTTGAGGCTTCCTAGGCCAAAATTAAAAAAAGCCATGATATATAGAATTTCATTTTGATCTTTTTATTTGTTCAAAATTCGCTAAAAGGTTCGAAAATCCCCTTAAAACCCTTTTTCGATGTTTCGGGAAAATTTCGAACTTTTTAGGCAGAATTACGAAAAATTAACAAAAAAAAGACAGAACATAAATTTTGCACAATGGTTGAAAAGTTTTCGCCAAGCTTTTGCATTTGGCACTTTTTTAAAGCCTTTGCATCGTTTCATAGTAAGAAATTTTTTTTAAATAGTCATATGAAAAAAATTAAAACTGTGATTTGGAATGTAATATTTGAATCAAATGAGAATATCGATGAAATGAAAGATTTTTTTTATTTTTTCCCGAAATAAAAATCTGTTAAGATTAACAAACTTTTCTGCCAACAGATAGCACTTTTATATACCAAAGCTCATTGTTATTCAGAAAATAAATTGGTTCAGCACCCTTTATTGTTTGTTTGGCTACTTGATAACTCCCTATAATATAATCATTATTCGTGCATTTATTATTCATCAAAATGTCATAGGAAATTTTTTTTGTTCTGATATATCCAATTATTCGGCCCGGAATTATGAGCTATCTGGGATCCAATTCAAAATTTTTTTTTGTCAGAATTCGTTATCGTTAAAATAAAAAATTAAATTATTTTTTTCTAATTTTTCTATTATTGGCCGGAAATGTTGAATTTTTTTATTTCTCAGAAAATTAAGAAATTAATTATTTATTTACTTATCTTCTAGCTATAAGAGAAAATATTTATTGAAACAAAAATTTATTTTTTCAAAAATAATATTAGGTATGATAATTAGACTTTATTATTACAATGATCGTAGGCTATTAATAAAAGTACAAATTCAGGGCGAAAACTCATCGTTAATTCCCTTGTGATATAATTATTTATTTTTCACTTTTTCATTGAACTTATTAGAGGATTTTTTATAAGTTTTTTTCAGAAAAGTGAATAACAAAATAAACGCCAAATTATAATTATTACTTGAATAAAATTATTCAGTTTATTAATATAATATTAAATTTTGCAATACAAAATATATATCTATAATATTTTTATATTTTAGCGGTTAATTGCCTTGATTTTGGATTTTTTGAAAATTTCGTTTAACATCTCCAAGATATTTTTTCCAATAAAAAAATAATATATTTAAATATTAAAACCATAATATTTATAGAGTTTATTAGATAATTTTATAATTATCCTTATTAGCCAAAAAGTTGAATTTATATTTAGGTCATTATGCATATCATTATTAGGTACCATAATAATTTATCAATTTAATCTTATATCGGTTTTTTGGACTAAAGGATCTAGAAATTTTAACCTTGGAATTTATATTTATCTGAAAAAATGGAATAAGATATTTACAGACAGACAAAGGCATTGTTAGAACTAACAATTATTTTTATTCCATTTCCCTATAATGGCATATTCTAACTAATAATTATACACAGAATGGTGGGCGTAGTGACAAAATTGGCCCAAATTTACCCTCTTATTACATCACTGGTACCAGATTTTGAGAAACATCACATTTTACAATCATAGAGTGAAATTTCGCGGTAAAATCTGCCAGTAATGACATAATTACTAGTGTTTCAGAAAAAAAGGTCATAATTCGATGAAAAAGTTATGAAAATTGCTCTGAAAATGAAGAGTAAAAAATTTTTTTGCCTTTTAGAAGCCATTTTGTTTATATTTTATTTTAAAAATAAAAAAAGAATTTTTTAAAGAATAATTTTAATCCAAAAATCAAATTTTAATTGAAATTTTAATTAAACCAGGATTAATAAGATGTGGATAAAATTGCAAAAAAAAAATTTGCAATCATTTCTAAAAAAATTGGTAATTATTAGTTAATTATTTAAAAAATATTTTGAGATTGTGAGATGTCCGTCCGTTACTACATATATATATATATATATAAATGAATACTCTAGTATATAATATTCATGCGAATAATGTTATAAAATGCTCAAATAATACAATAAAAACGGATAAAATAATGGTGAAACAAATATATGGTGTATCAAAATTAGAATAAAATATTACTTATTTTTTGATTACTAATTCCTATCAGCAAAAATTGCTAATTAATAAATCATTTTTAGAACTAGGCCAATAAGCGCGCCGAAACTATAGATAACACATAAAAAATTCCTCGAAATAAATTGCGTCAAAATACAGTTTTCTTATCCGCCAAGCTTGATTTTTGAAGCGAGTGCAGCCGGAGCAGATTTCGATCGGACCTATTAAAAAAATAAATATATATTCAATTTAATATTTGATAAAGTAATTTAAAGTTTTAAAATCGTTCAGGATTAGGATATCTTCAAAAAAATTCTCTCTACCTACATTGGTTATTGGCTAAAATGGTGCATATACTACCCTATTTTATGGATTTTTATTATTCAATATCTTTCTGACTTTTTTTGAATTTTTATCCCTTATCCAACAGCACTTTAATTTTTCTATGCATTTTTTAAAGCAATTTTTAATATTTTAAAATATCTATAATTTTCAAATACCATTACTTCAAAACATGGAAATAAAAAGGATTTTTCTAAAAAATTAAGCTTCTAGTTTTAAAAATGGAAATTCTTGCCCTTTCCCGTGAATTGATTTCTGGGGAAAATGAAGAAAAATAACATTTTTACAAAAAAAAGTTGAATTTTTACATATATTGCCCTTGAATTTATGACCTAGATTGATTTTAAAAAGTTTTTTTTCTATTTTTGGAATTATCAGAGCAAAAGACAATTCTCTCTAAAAACATTAGTCTTAATTATATTTTTTGGATTTTGGCTGGTTATTTTCTTATTTTTTCAAACCCCAACAGAGTTTAATAGAGTCTTATTTTTCAAAGTTGTTTTACTAATAATGGAAGCTCCTCAGTTATGACTATATAACCCACCATATTTCCAAAATTCAAGAATCGTCTAGATAAGCAAAAATCTATATTTTTCGTTTCACATTAAAATTGAGATAAAAAACATAGAAAAAAATTGCAAATTAACTTTAACTGGAAATTTTGAATCCTTTAAAATATTTTGAACTATATATGAGCAAGTTTTTGAACAGTGCTTTAACTTTTTAGCACCCTTAATACCATAATACCTTCTTCCCGAACACCAATTCTCGGAGGCGTCGATAGGGACCATCACAGCACCCATGGAAACATGAGCAATCGCTTGTTTCGTTCCGCTTTTTTGGCTTTTTCTTCTCTTTTCGATAGGTATGTGAGGGGTGCTTGTAGGTGGTCGTGAAATGCTGTAAAGCACGGCGTACTCTTACCAAAGTTGCTTCATCTGACATGTAGTTGTTCTATGGGGAGGAAATGTTAAAAAATTTGTATTTAATATAATTTTTTTGAAAATTGGAAAATTTAAATAGAAGCCTCCAAAGAGGGCTGGGATCCATCCGGCTGGTCTTATTTTAAGATATTAATTTTTGCATTTTTTGCAAAAATAAAATTTTAGACAAAATTATTATTTAAAAATTTTTCTATCAAAATTGGCATATGGTAAAATATAAAATTTAATTTTATAAATTAAATTTATGAAACCTTTTTGGCAATTCAACATAACGGAATGATTTGATTCGATAAAAAAAAAAGAAAGAAATGGTAAAAATTTATTCTGGGCCGAGCCAGCGTGCTCAACCCTCTGGTTCTCATTCGTCTTTTTTATTTATTTTTCATTAAAAAAATACCAATTTAACATTATGAAAATTCCTATTTTTCTTATGAATGTCAACAAAAAAATCCTAAAATTTTATTTAAACCCATCATATTTTTGGCCCAAATTGGTGAAAAATTAAAAAACTACCGATTTTGGTATATTCAATGCCTTGACTTTTGAACTATAGAAGCATAATAATAAAATAGCAAATATTAGTGCGGTTTTCACAAAGAAATTGTAAATCATTACTGGCGCCAATTAGCTAAAATCGAAAAAAAATTTATTCAACCATCTTTAATTTTATTTTTTAAGTTGGAAAATAAAATAATATATGAGAAGATAATATTGGAGCCTTCCCAATTACATCGATTTTTCAATAAAAAAATAGAACTGGGCGAAAAAAAATATTGCTACGCATTATCTAAATAATATATCTCCAAAAAATAATAGCATTAGAAATATTGATGATTATTTAAAATTTATTTGGATTGAATGCCAATTGCATAGAGATTTGCAGAACAAAATATAATAATGATTAATATATGCAAAAATATTTTAGCAATTATTCCATAAATAATTTTATGAATGGTTTATTGCTTTTGTGACTAGCAATGAATACAATTAAACATAAATTTTACAATTAAATTGCAAAAATAAATGGGGATTGTAAGGAAATGAGCTTTTCTAGGTCTGTTTTTTTATTTTTCAAGTTTTTTCATTATTTAGATAATGCGTAGCAATATTTTTTTTCGCCCAGTTCTATTTTTTCTACTAGTAGAACCTTTTCAACCTATTCTTTAGATGGAATTTCTGATAAAATTTATGTACTTTTAAAATATTTTATATTTTTTATATTGTTAATTTTGTTTTATCAAGTCCTCTGTTTTCTAAAGTCATAAATAGCGATTTCTCCGCAATTTTTAAATCGATAGAAATTGGCGCCTTTGTCACATTCCATTAATGAGTAATTATTTACTCATCTTCAATTCTTCTTTATCATTCCTCCCTCTTTGATTATCATTTCTCTTTTATCTGATGGAATTTTATTTGTTTATTTTTTTAGGCAATTTTTGGTGTGATATGTATGTGGGTATTATTTCTCCCGAATTAAATCTACATTTTTAAAATATTTCTAAAATATTAAATATTATATATTAATTTTAGCTTAATTGCTTATCAGATATTTTTACGAAAAATTTTGCGCGAAATTCTGCGTCGATTCTTACAAAAAAATATATTATTTAGGTACCCAGTGCGGGTTTTCCGGGATGGGCTAGAATGGCCTAACATAAGTTGCTGACCAAACTAGGACAAGAAAATTATGCAGTAATCTTGCTGTTTTTTTAGTATTTTAAAATTTTCTTTAAAATATAAAAAATCAAAATTCCGGGAAAATTTTACCCCTAAAAGTCGTTCCGGGAAAATTTTTTTCTGTACCAATATTTACATATAATTAGGCTTAATGGGGTTGAAAATTTCAATGTATGGTTGGCTATATTGATCTTTTGAACACTATCAACCATTTTATTTTTTTAGAAAGCTGATAAGCCGTAGAATAATCATAAATTATAAAAAATCAAAATTTGAAATTAAAAAAATAATTAAATACAATTTCGATCTCTTCATTGTAAATCCTATAACAGGGCAAAATGGCCCCAATCAAATTGTCAAACAAGACTTTGACCGCGATTTCCGGAGCATTAGGCGCGAAAGTGCACGTGCCGCAGTATGACCGCACGTCTTTGCGCGCCGGCATCCTGCATTTTGGTGTCGGCAATTTCCACAGGTCTCACCAAGCTGTGTATCTGGACGACCTGTTCAACCTGGACCCAAATGGTTGGTTTTTGGGCAAATTCAAAAATTATAATTTTCTTTTCTTTTTTTGTATATTTATTCAACCAAATATTTTTAAAGTTTCCATCTTATTAATCTATTAATGAATTATAAAATAATTTTTCAATTTTATAAATCATGTTTCTTTTCCTACTCAAGAGAGGGAATTCTCGAATAGTTCCATGACAATAGCATAAAAATTTGATGACAATTCGGCACCATTTTTGGAAAGACTAAGAAAAATTAAAGCCTATTTTCAAAAAATTGATATCGTAAAATATTTTCGGCCTTTGTATTTTGAAATTGGTCCCATTTTGGACTAATTTTCAAAGACTTCATTGATTTCAAGAAATAAATATAATAGCTAACGCCCAAAATGGACGTTCGGCCAAAAGTGCCAAAATAGAATTACTTGTCCTTAAAACTTTTTTTCTAGACATGTTAGAAAAAAAAGTATAAAAGGTAAATTGTTCAGAATTTTATGCTGATTCTAATGGTGTTTTTATTTTTTCGAATTTCCTTAAAAAAGTTCAATTTTTTCCAAATCAAAAAAAACTATTCGAATTTTTAAGGACAAGTAATTCTATTTTGGCACTTTTGGCCGAAATGACTCAGCAATGTAAGACTAATAAAAAAAGTTTTAGGCCAGATTGGCCATATTGAGCCTTTTTTAAAGACCTAACATGAATACACATTCATCCATCTATTTATTCTGTAGATTATGAATAATCTTATTATAAAAATAAATATAATATTGTCATATACAATATGATAAATAAAAACAAGTAAAGAACCCATTTATGTTAATTGGCGTCAAAATCCATAATAATTAACAAAATTTGCCAGGCCACAATTGGGCAATTGTCGGTGCCGGCATGCTGCCTTCCGATGCCAAAATGCGCGAATGCCTAGTGCAACAAGACTGGCTGTGCACGGTCGTGGAGCAGGATGCTGCAGGCGAGCGTGCACAGGTATGGGAAAGAGCACATGCAAACCAAAAATCGGGCTCAACTCAAATTTGTATGGTCCACATACTTGAATAATAGCAGAAAAAACTTTTTGGATGAGCCTAAACACCTTTCAATTTGTTTTGAAAATGCATAGAAAATGAGTTATGCTAAAGGGAACCCACTATCAAAAATTCGGGGATAGTCAAGTGGTTATGATATACAGAGTGCGGATAAAGTTCCCGGACAACTTGCAAAAGCTAAATTTTTGAAAAAAAAAATGTTTCAAAAATTGATTTTTTCGACCAAAAACTAATAATTATAATGTAAACTAAACAAAAATCACACATGAAAGGATAAACAGACCAGCTCACCAACACACTGGATGAAAATTAACAACGGTATCTTGTGAAAAAGTTATTTCTGAGATTCGGAAGCAAGAATGTATGGCCTAATAACTTACCCTAATTGAACCCAATCAAAAAATCATCCGATAATTATCGGAGCAGATACTCTCATGAATAAGTTTAACAGTAATAGATAGATTCACTAAAATTTGCTTTGAACCGGGGCTTGGCTGAAGAATCACTGAAGAATGATGCGCGACCAAGCGTTTTATGGCCCAAATCCATTGGGAATCTTTTTTCTTTCACATTTGGTCTGTAAAAATATCATAGATAGAAAAAAGGTGCAAAATCACTTAAAATTAAAAAAATAAAACTAAAAAGAATTATCATACTATAAAAAAGTGCCAAATAAATTTTGACGTTTGCGGCAATTTTACAAATCAATTTTTGGATACAAAATTGTCGACCCAAAAACTTCTCATCAGTATTAATTGAGGAAAATTAGTTAGTTTATAATTATTATAGCAAATGTTTATTTTATAATATCAGCAAAAAAGAAGTCTTAAAATTCAATAAAACCAAATTAGACAACATTTATTAGTGGAAAAATAGGCCCGAAAAAAGTGGACCCCGACCCGAGTGGGTTCTATACATTAATTTTGAACATTAGAAATAGATTTAGATTTTTATTGTGATTTTCAGTTAGCTAACATCCTGTTGATTACAATTTGGCCAAAAAATTAATTCTCTAAATACATTTTTGTTTTTTTTAAAGTTGTCCGGGAACTTATCCTCACCCTGTAGTCTTACGGAGGAGTAGGGTAGAGGTTCTATTCATGGCTGTGAAAATTTTTTTCTACTGATAAAACCTCAATAGAAAAAAAACAAAAAATAAATGAAAAATTCAATTTTTCATTTGAACGATTATTTTCAATGGAATCTTATCAATTTCCATACGAACTACACTAATAACTTATTTTTATGGAGCATTTTTTACGCCAAATGCTCTTTTTAGCACTGAATACTTTTTAGCTTCTCGCTGAATAATTTTTTCCAATTTTTTAAAATTTTTAATACATAATTCAGTCAAAATATTTTTGAGCTTGATGTCAAAAATAACGTTTATTTACCTTTACTACTAATTTACAAAATGGCCATGTGTAACATGAAGTTAAGGTCTTTTTTGCATTTTTTCTGGATTATTTGTATGGTTTTTCAGATTCGCAACACATTTTTAGTCGTATGCTTAGCGATCAGTTAAAAATTCGATCTTTCCACAGATCACCGGCTCTATGATCGACTTTTTGCCGGTCGGCGATTCCGATGCGATCATTGCCCGTCTGGCGGATCCGGCCATCCGCATTGTGTCGCTGACCATCACGGAGGGTGGCTATTTTCTGCACTCGGATACGGGCGCGTTTGACGCGTCCCATCCGGCCATTGTGGCTGATTCGAAAATGCCAGGTAAGTAGTTAAAAAACAACCAAAAATGTTTTGAAATTTTCGAAAAAAACACTATTTTCGAAGAAAATGTCAAAATTTAGAGCATAAAAATTTGCAAATATTAACTTTTACAGCTTGAAATATTTGGCGCTTTTATTTAACGCATAACACCAATTCCATTCCATATTATATTATATTTTCATCGTGTTATTTGTCCCTCCACAAAAAGCGGTCGGTTTTTTCATGAGCTTGATTTTCAAAATTTGATTCTGAAAATTCATAGACTCCTGATTTTCAGAAAATTAGTATATTAGAGACCTTCGATTTTTCATAAAAATCATAATATTACGTTTTTCTACATAAAAAAATATTTTCATTTTTGGTTGGGAATTCAAATGATATAATCTTCCGTGGGAAAGCCGGAAAAATTCAATTTCCAGTAGAAAAAAAAGTTATTCAACTAATAGAAATTTTTTATAAATAAATTATTACATTAGAAGCATTCTAAAATCAGACGAATTTGCCTGTCGTAGATATGTCCTATTTTTCTCAATACCCTTCTATTTCCCTACAGATCATCCCCGGACCGTGTTTGGACTGATTGTTGTCGGATTGCAGCGACGACATGCCGCAAGCACACCTCCGTTTACCGTGATGTCCTGCGACAACATACCGCACAACGGCACGGTAACGCGCAACGCAGTTGTGGGCACCGCACGCGCGTTTGCACTCACGGATCTTGCCGCGTGGATTGAGGTACTATTTGAAATTTGCAGCAAAGAAACACAATACTACGGTATTATCCGTCTTACGGTGGGTAGAAATTAAAGGTAGTTCTGATATGGAAGGAAAAAGTATTGGTTTTGATATAAATTTTTTACAACTAACATAGTGCTTTAGAACATCCACAGGAACCATTGCTCCAAATGTTTATCTTTTCGCGATAGTCGCGACAATCTTATTCTATATTATATAAAAATAGTACTGGTAAATCATTAAATTTACACATTTTAATGCAATTTACGAAAGGTCTGAAAGGTGCGATACAGTAAAGATAAGATGAAAGAAGACAATAAAATTTTATATATGGTATGAAAAAATAAAATAAAAACAACAAAAAACATAGGTTAAACACAAGCACAGGAGAGTAGGACAGTAGTCAATTGGATCATACATAGTATGTGCATTACAGTAGTGTAGTTTTCTCATCCAATGTATTGTTAATGAACATTGCTATTGTATGATTCATATTATTAGTTTGGAGAGTTACAAAAAATGTCTTATTATAGTACAATGGGGACCATTTACCCCGTTCATAATATGTATTTTCTCTCCCATTTTTGGCGATCTGTTTCCCAAAAGTCATTTTGTCCCATTTTGTTCATTTGCATTTTTCATTTGATTTTTTCATTAGTCGTTTCCGACGCGAGAGAATAAAAATAATTATTCTCCTTTTTGAGATTTTCCTATATTCTTTTGAAAAGCGAAAGCTTAATATCTTGGATTTTAAATTCATCAATTGAATTATCTTCCATGAATTTTGAATGTCTTCCTCCATTTTCCCAAATCCCGGAAAGTTTTTGGAATCCCAACTCAGATAAACCAAATTTTTTTCTACTTCTTACCGTCCTTCTACTCTAAAAGGCAAACGTGGCGTTCCCGTCCAGCATGGTGGACCGCATCACGCCTGCAACCGGTGAGCGCGAACGTGCAGCATGCACATCAGTGTACGGCATTGAGGACGGGTGGCCGGTGTTCTGCGAGCGCTTCAAACAATGGGTGTTGGAGGACAATTTCCGGGCAGGTCGACCTGCACTTGAAAAGGCAAACTCTAGCATTCAGCATATTCATTGTTTGTTTTTATAGTACTGTTTCACTCACTTAGTCCTGCGGGGACCCGTCCCCGTCCCCGCAAGGGTCGCTAGTCCGCAGTCCCCACGGTGATCCCCCTGATTCCTGCAACCCTACACCGTCCCCCCGATTCCTACACCTTACAAAACTTCAAAAAATTGGGTATCTTTCTCTAAATGATTTAGACCTAGATCGGATGGACTAGAAAGCTGATTTTTACTTAGAATATTCAGAAAAATTGTGCTCTATCAGATTAGCTTTTGAATTGGGTTTCTAGATCATTTCATTGATGAGAAAATACTACCCCAATTTGACCATGTCAATAATGACCTCAATTAGTATTTTGCTTCAAAAGTTTCCAAAAATTTAAATGATGGGAACTGATTTTTTGCTCAAAATATGCTAATATATTATAGATAATAATTATGTAATTTTGGATGATTGGTTAGTTGAGTTGATTTAAACAATATATATTTTCACGAAATCAGTGAATGGGGTTCAGATAGTTTACACCCTAAGTAATTTTGAACTATTTCTTGTTCCCGAGGGAACTTCGCACAAAATCTGTCCAATGTCCCTTTCCCCACGAGAGTCTCCAGTTTCCACAGGGAATTCTGCAACCCTGTTTTTGAATCCGTGCCCCACATCAGTTGAAAAAAGCACATCTTTATCGTAGCACTCTCTCTACTATAAACTAGAGCTGCTCGAGACCCAAATTTTCCCGAGACTCGAGAAATGAGACCGAGATTTGGCCCAGAGACTCGAGACCCAAGACTTTTCAAAGTTTTTGTAAAAATTCATTTTAAAATTATCAATAATTCAATCTATTAGACAATTTAATTAATTATAATTTTTTAAAACTATTTCTGGGTTTTTGGCAACTTGGTTTTTTTGGCAAAATCTCTAGAAAACCGAAAACTTATAAAAAATTTTCAAAGTTTTCAAATAAATGTGCATATTTCTGATAAATATGGTATGGTAAGGATCATATTCATAATAAGGGTCTATCTGATTTTAAAAGGGTTTTTAGTCATTTAAATCTTTGGCCAAAAATGAAATCCTTTGCTAAAATTTAATAAAAATCCCTTTTTATAAAAAGTCCATCAAAAAGTCCCAATATTTGCCATTATGGCAAACACCTAAATATGAAATTTATGGCATAATTATGCCAGTTAATTTTCATTTGATAATTTATACAATTTACATTTAAAAATTGGTGACTTTTTGCTAAAATAAATTTGTGGAGCATTTTTCACTCTATTTTGGGTGCACTTGGAAAATTTTATAAAGTTAGGTCATTTTCTTAAGAAAATTGGCCCGAAATCAATGAATAAGGTGGTACTCACCGAAAAAAAAGAAAAAAATGAGGAGATTTTGTTGTCAAAGGCTTTTTATAAAAATTAGGTGCGGCGCAGCGGGTCGCAGCGGTTATAGCCGGTCCAAAAAAATTTTTTTTGAAAAAATAGAAACTTTTTAATTACTTCTAACTTTTACCATACTCTCAGGTGGGAGTGCAGTTTGTGGCCGATGTGGCGCCCTATGAGGCGATGAAGCTGCGCGTGCTCAACGGAGGGCACGCGGCGATCGCCTATGCGGGTGCGCTGATTGGCTGCGAGTTCGCGCATGAGGCTATGCGCAACCACCTGATTGGTAGCTTCATTGAGGCATTGCACGCGCGGGAAATCCTGCCTACAGTACCCGCGGTGCCGGGCATCGATCTTCAGGTCTCTTCGTTTTTTAAATAATTAAAGATAAATTGGGCACTAGTTCGAAAGTGGTCAATTTTGAAAACCCACTAAAAGGGTCCCCCCTTTTGGGTCAAAATGAAAATTTTTTTTTGGTTTTTTTGCAACTTTTTTGCTCAAAAAGTAGTTAAAAAGCAATAAAAATGGTTTAAAAAATTTTTTTTTGGTTTCAAATGAAAAGGGTCCCCCCTGTTAAATTTTGGGTTTTCAAAATTGACCACTTTCGAACTAGCGCCATAAATTGTTAGACTAAAATTAAAAATATTTACACTATTAAAGCAATAAGTGTTAAACGGTGCTAGGTCGTTAGTCGAAAAGTGCCAATGTGGGCGTTTGTCGAAAAGTGCCAATGTGGAAAAGTGCCAATGTGGGCGTTTGTCGAAAAGTGCCAATGTGGAAAAGTGCCAATGTGGGCGTTTGTCGAAAAGTGCCAATAACGAAATGAATAAAAAGTTAAATGATTATAAAATAAACATAAAATAAATATTAATTATATAATTAAAAAATAATAAATTAAAATAAATGGAAAATTTTAAGAAATACAGTAATTCGAAAGTTAGAATTTTAAACGTACGCAAAAAATAAATATAGGGATGAGTAGTTAGTATCCCGTCAGAAATGGAATAAATGGAATGATAAAATGATAAGGGCTTACGCAAAATATCCGTTGTAGGCGTAAGCTTCGAGTGCACTGCGGTCGGACAAATGGCCAAACAGGAATTCTCGAGTCTCTCCGCTGCGGTCTTTGTAGATTGTGCGAACTTGGCGGCCTTGTACTTGTTGACTTTTTGACCAAGTGGCGGATGGTTGGGTGGTTCAGCAGCTCGACCAATCGGCTTTCGGAGGCGTTCAAGTATTGCGCAATTGTACGGGTCAGGGGTACGGGTTCCCGATGTCTTTGCATTCAATCTGCAAATGAAAATGGAGGGAAATAATTTTCGATTGCAGAATGGGGATTTAGGGTCCGGTCATGTGATCTTTAGTCTAAAAGTGACAAGTGTGATCCCCCGGATGATTAATTACTTCCAGACAGGATGACCTACTTTCGTGACAGGTCTACCCCCCCCCCGCAATTTTTCGCAGACAATCACATTGATCTTAAACATCATCTCTGTGGCAGCCATATCGAAATTGCTCGCCCAACGTTCCCTGTCATCTGGGCCATTTGCTGGAGTGACAGCTTTCTCAATATGTGAACGGATATTTTCCTCGTCTTCCAAAATACCTAAAAAGTTTAAGTAACTTAATAAATTTTATAATAACTTACTCCACCAACCCTTTCCCGGTGTTTGATAAAGTGCAAATTGATACATTTCCTCATCCAAAAATTTAATCACATCACTTCTGATCATTACATGGTTCTCATATGTACCGGTTAAAGCTAACGAGATACTCTTCCAGCCTCAGTTCCCGTCAGCGAGTATTTCGATAACCTCACCGGGACCGTAATTTATCGATATAAATTCAAAATCATCCGCATAAAAAATGGAGTCATCACTTTGATAATGCTCAGACTATTAGTATAATTTTAGATACACACCACAAGTGTATTCCCATTTCTCACACAATTGTATACGGTATTCTTCATCTGGAAGATTGAAAATAAATTCCATGTAATGCCGTGCAAGTGTATCAATGTGTTCAACTTAATTGTTCAGATAAAAAATATTTACACTTTTGTACCATCAGATTCTTCCCTGCTGATTGAAACTTCCCTGCTAAGAGAAATATCTTCTCCTGATAAATCACGGCTTCTCGAATCTTCTCTGCGAGTCATTATATTGACTAAGGACTCTCCTTGCATTTCACTGGACCCTTGTGTGTGACTTGATCCTTCAATGGCTGATGATCTCTCGGATGTTGAACTATCTTTTCGGCCAGCAATTCGATCGATAAGAACATCCGCATGTGTCCTTGCGCTTTGGATGGATGATCTATCGGCTGTTGAACTATCTTTTCTACCAACGACTCGATCGATAAGGAGATCCGCATGAGTCTTTTTGGGTTTTCCGCGAGAAAAGGGCTTGAACGAGTCAGAGTCGTTTGGACTCCGTGTTCAGATTGTTGGACTCCGTGTTCAGATCAGATGATTGTTCCTACACTGAACCCAATTTCTTTGACCTCCATCCATATTAGCGAAAATCAGTCGCCGATAGATTCATTGTTGTTCTCACAAGTCAATATATTTTTCTTGCAAGATCATATTCATTATTGTTTTACAAAAAATGCATTTTTATTTTAAACAATTTTTTAGTCTTAATTTAATTATAATACTTATTTTATTATCCTCAGTTAATTAATCTATTATTCCACCCACATTGGCACTTTTCGACAAACGCCCACATTGGCACTTTTCGACAAACGCCCATATTGGCACTTTTCGACAAACGCCCACATTGGCACTTTTCGACAAACGACATAGCACCGATCAGGGTGATCACGTCCGGATCACTTTTTTGACGTGATCCAAAAATGATCCAATTTTTCAAATTTTCAAAAAATGGGGATTTTTCACAAAATTTTCGACAAAAATGGAATTTTTCCAAAAATTTTCGTCAAAAAATAAGCATTTTTCCTAAAATTTTCTTCAAATAAAAATAATTTTTCTCAAAAGATTCAAAAATTTCGTCAGAAAATACATGCTAAAAAATATATTCAAAAAGAGGTTCTGGAAAACCCCGATGAAAATTATGAAATTTTGCGTGAATTTCTGAAGAAATTTAAAAAAATTGAAAGAATTTTTTGCTCATCTCTATCCCCGAACCCCGAATTGGTCATCTCGATCTTCCCCGAATTTTCTCAACCTCCTCCCGCAACGTGGCGCAACATTTGGGAATCCTGAGATTTGGGGACCATTTGTTATATCTTGGCTCAAAAGCAACTTAAAAAAAACAATTTTATTTTTGAAAATTTATAAAAAATTAACTACAAAATAAGCCTATGCCCATTCTAATTTGCCCATTCAAAAAAAAGTTATGACCAAAGCACCATGAATTTGAAAGTGTTTTTAATTTGGCCATAACTTTTTTTGCAATGAGCCAATTCGAATGGGCATAACTTAATATTTTGTAGCCAATTTTTTGCTCTTTTTTGATAACCAAAATTGTTTTTCTAAGTTTTTCTAAGTTGCGTAAGAGAGGCTATATAATAAAATCTTCAAATGTAAGGTCTCCAAATGTCGTGTAGCCGTGCGCAATCCTACTTTTTAATAATTAAATTGATCACTTATGTCAATGATTATTTGCGAAAATGAATAATGTTTATTTTTTTGAATTATTTATGTTTTGTAGTCAATTTACATAGGAAATTATCAAATTTTTTCAAAGAAAATTTTTCATTTTGGATCATTTTTTTCGTGATCCGGAATGATCTGATCTGATCCAGATTATGATCCAACGTGATNACAAACGCCCACATTGGCATTTTTCCACATTGGCACTTTTCGACAAACGCCCACATTGGCACTTTTCCACATTGGCACTTTTCGACAAACGCCCATATTGGCACTTTTCGACAAGCGCCCATATTGGCACTTTTCGACAAGCGCCCACATTGGCATTTTTCCACATTGTCACTTTTCGACAAACGACCCAGCACGGTGTTAAACACACTGTAAAAATTGGATTTTTTTTATTATATTAGTCAAAAATCAATTATTGTTAGCTTATTACTTATTAAGCTTAAATATAAATAGAACCAAAATTACAAAATTTTAAATATTTTTTACGAGTTTTCTATGCTAGGAGAAATTTAAAGTACCTCCTTCTACCTTCTAGTATCTGCAATGAACTATTTTTTGAACCTATTGATCTAATGTAATCAACACAAAATAAATGTTGAATTTAATCATTCAAATAGATTTTCTGGCCACTTTTTAATTTGATTACCATATTTGGTCGATTTTTTCAAAAATGTTTTCATTAAAAAATTTTTTGTGTCTGAAAACATTTAAAATCAGCTTTGAAATTAAAATGAAAACCCAAGATCAGATTCCAAAAACTATCTTTAGAAACTTTAGTGCAAAATTATTTATGCAAAAATCGACTGAAATATACGATCTTAAAAAACCATTTTTTTCTAAAATTTTAATCATTTTTCTTCTAAGGATTATGCCAGGGTTGTCCGACAACGGTTCGACAACCCGAAGGTCGGGGACACCATTCGTCGTCTGTGTTGGGACGGGTCCAATCGACAGCCAAAATTTGTGTTGCCGACCATTGCGGACCGTCTGCAGGCTGAGCAAAGCATTGCGGGATTGGCCTTGGTAAAAATTTAAATTAAAATTCTTACAACCTTCTAACCCATGCATAAAGTTACTGATATGTGATGTATCAAAATTTATTTTCGGGATTGCCATAAATTGTCTCAAAAGATTATTCAACTTTCCTAGATTATTGTCCAGTGTTGGGAAAAGCTCCGGCTCCGCTCCGGAGCTGGAGCCAGAGCCAGAGCCAAAAATTTTTGCGACCCCGGAGCTGGAGCCGGAACCGGAATTTCTGATTTTCCAAACACTGTTATTGTCTCAAAAAATTGATGTTTATTAAATCCTGGTTCTTGTTTTATTTATGTAAATAATGTCATAAAAAATTAATCGAGAATTGAATTCTTGTTCTATAGAGCTTAAGTAGAACCTATATAAAATGAAATTCTTATCAAGCAAGAAAAATAAAAAAAAATACAATTATTATCCATAAATATGAAAAAATACAATTATTAGCCATAAATATGCAAAAAAAACCCTAAAATATCAAATATTTAAAAACCCAAATAATTCAATTTATTTACCAGTCGAAATATTTTGGTCGATTTAAAAATAGAAATTGAATCGAGTGGAAAATTAATCTAGGCATAAAAAGCACCTAACCTCTTTCTGATCATGATTTATTTAAAATTAGAATTTTATATAAATCATACAAAAATTTCGAAGTTCATTTGAAAGTTTGGCTCAATTGCACTTTAGCCGTCCTTAAAACTTTTAACCGTCCTTAAAAAGTAGTCTGTACGAAAACTTTTTTGTTAGACTTGTTAGACCAAAAATATAAAAGACAACATTGTTCAGAATTTCATGCTGATTCTAATGGTATAAAAATATTTCTGAAATTCTAACAAAAATGTCGAAAAAGTCGACATTATCAAAAATTCGAAATTTCGACATTTTTGTTAGAATTTCAGAAATATTTTTATACCATTAGAATCAGCATGAAATTCTGAACAATGTTGTCTTTTATACTTTTGGTCTAACAAGTCTAACAAAAAAGTTTTCGTATAGACTACTTTTTTAAGGACGGTTAAAAGTTTTAAGGACGGCTAAAGTGCAATTGAGCCGAAAGTTTTTCCGAAAAATCGACCAACTATAAAATTCATCTTATTAAAAATACCGTGTTACAATAGGTTTCAATTACACAACTTAATTAAAATTTAAAATAATTTTTACAAATTTTTTAAATTTCTTAAGCTTTCCGCTCTATGGTGCCGCTACTGTTATGGCACCGACGAGGCGGGCAACCCCATAGAGCCGAATGACCCCTCCTGGGACCAGTTGAACGCCACCGCACGTCTTGCCAAAACGCAACCGCACGCTTGGCTGGACGGAAACGCACGCGTCTACGGCGCGGTGGGACGCGCGGAACGGTTTCGTGACGTGTTTGCCGAAGCGTTGGAGCGCGTGTGGCGCCATGGGACGGCGCGAGCTCTACAGCATTATTTAGAGGATGAATAGGATTCTAATTATTTTTTCAATTTATTATAGATTTTTTAGGATCAAATTTTTCACTATATTCAATTTTTTCATTAAAAATGGTGCAAAATTAAAATTTTATCCTTTTATTCTTATAAAGTGATACAAGAATTTTTTATCTTTATTTTAGGAGAATCTGTACAATGCCAAGCTTCAATACTTTTTAAAAAAGTAGTTTTTTGACAACTTTTCAATACCATCATTGAAAGCAAAAAAAACTAATTATTTTTCTCAAGTACCTCTAATGAGAGCCCTCCCGGACCCCTCTCTTTAATGAGCCCCCAGCCCCTTTCCAAAAGGGATCTCATTAAATTTTCCCATTTACACAGTATAAACTTTTACTGTGGAATATTGAACCTCATGGATTAGTTTCTATATTTTCAAAAATTGGTCCAAAATTTGAAAATATGCTCAATAATGCCAAAATATGCGGAAAATTTGTCCAAAATGCCCAAAATATGCAAAAATATGCAGTTAGAATACCATTCTAGAAGGTTCAAATCATGTTAAAAAGTTGTTTTACGTGATAAATAAATAATAAATAAAAATAAAAAAATAAATAATATTTATTTTTTGTATAATAAATTATACAAAAAATAATAATAATAATTAACAACTTACAAGCACTCCATGTGGAGTTTTCGGTGCGTTTATAGTATTTACCCTTGCCAAAGTGAAAGTTTCGCTCTTCGAACCCTTGGCCCTTCTAACCCTGAAGACAGACCGATGATGAACACCACCAGCAGCAGAAGAACGGTGAACCCCGCAAAATTCACGAAGAAAATTTTCATTTTTTTTTCTTCAAAATCGAATTTATTATTATATACATAGAAGCAAAATAAAAAATATTTGATAGTTATGCATTTTGTTTACATTTTTATACTGCGTGTTCTTGAGGGTAGATAATTAGCCAAAAAAAATTTGATAATTTATTTTTACAAGCTTTCTTTTTTTTAAATTAAATAGTAAAATCATTCTCACAAGAATCGTTTAAAATGATTGCAAACTCAAAATTCATAAGTGATATAAAATAATTTTTATGCGATGTTAAAAATTATATGAATGAATTTTTTCAGTAATTTTTGAGAATCTGAAAAGTTGGAATTCCGATCGATTGATTATTCCGATCGATTGTATTTGATTTTTTTTATTAGATTGCGTGACTATGATGGTTTTTATCCAAAACAAAAACTTTTTTGAAATAATAATAAATCAAATAATATCAATCATTGCAAATTAAAATTTATGCTTTCTATGCTAAATCAAAAAATTTACCAAAAAATGACTTTTTGTGAAATTTAGGCTATTAAATGAATGGATTTTTTCTATTTTCTCATTTTGGATTATATTATGAAACTGATTTAAAATATTTAATGCCTGTCCATAAAAGAATGATCAGATTTGTTTCAATTTTGCATTCTTTAAATATAGATATTTATGAGTTCAAATTAAATAAATAAATTATGGATAAATATATTTTGCTCTTTCGAAGGTGTGCCGTTGAGAAATAAAACCAAAATAAAAATTTAATTTTTTTTTGAAAATTTGATTAGTATTATCCAAATCATTTTTGGACCATTAACATTTTATTCCAATCGAAAATGGCACTCATGGCAAACATTTCCGACCATTTTGGCCATGCAATTTAGTATAATTTTTGCACTTTTGCATCATTCATTTGGGATCAAGGCTGGGTGAAACTCGGATTTTGCTCGAAACTCGAAACAGGACAAAACTTCGATGCTTACTCGAAATTCGAAGCTCATAAACCCTCGAAATTTCGAGAAATCGAAATTCGAAACTCGAAAGATTTGTAAATGCTGAAAATTTTTCATATTGCAGAAAAAAATTCTAAAATCCAATTATAAGTAAATTCTGATGCAAAAATAACAATTCCTTCAATGTCTCAACACTCAAACTCTTTCTCAAATCTGTGGCGATCAATTTTGCGCCTGAAAATAATTTTTCACTCTGAGCCGATATACTAGAAGCGAAGTGATATTTTTTGACCAATGGCACAAGGAGAGGATATTTGTCCGCATAAATAGGGATTCAACATCATCCAAACATCATTCATTTGGGATCGAATGTTTTATTTTAAGAAAGGGCAAAACTGTTTTGACTAGAGACCGGGGAATTTTCAAAAGTGCAAGAGAAAGACTGCAAGAACAAGATTTTTCAAAAAATGCAAGATAAGATATTGTTGCAAGATGTGCAAGATTTATATAACAAATTTTTTTGCAAAATAATGCGCAAGATGCAGGATTTCTTGAAGATGTTTTTTCGAAGTATGCCAAGAAATATCCTTAAATATATGTGCATAATATAATAATTATGCATCAATTTAATCATAATTGAGTCTTTCGGTATAATAAGAAATTTTTTTTTGCAAGATTTGCAGGATTTTTATAGAATGCAAGAGCAAGACTGCAAGATAAGATTTTTCAAAGGCAATATCTTGTTGCATAACTTGCGCAAGATTTATTTTGCGCAAGGTAAAATCACAAGGTGTATTGTCTTGCTCCGGTCTCTAGTTTTAATTTTAACCTTGAAAAAATAATCAGATTTTCATCCTACAAACTGCCAATTTTCCAAATAAATTCCGCGTGCAAAAAAATAATAATTTCCGAATGACAATAAATACAATTACCTATAAATAATTTCCAAATATACCGCAAAGGCTCTAAAATAAGTCTCCCGGCTTATTTTTTTCAAACCCCTTTTCGAACTACCTAGATATATTTTAATATGAAATTTAGGAAACATTTACATAAACAATTTTGTAAAATAAAAAATCAAAGACCAATTCTGCGAAAATCTGCTTTACCCAAAGATTCATCACGCAAAAATCAATTCGAAGCCGTCTGATCTGGCGGTAAACATGACAGAATCCGCATTTTATCATGACCCATAGTAAAAATACATAGAAACCTTTAAAAATATTTTATGTTTTTGACTACGGGTTTCTCTCTTCAAGATTTTTCTCGCTCCTGAAAAAGCTTCTTGTCTTTTGCGGAATTATCCGTCGAGAAATACGCTTTTCAGCCCTTTTGGTACGAATCCATTCAATCAATTCCTTTTCAAGATTTTTGTCACGCAAAGGGTGCCCTGCCACTGTGCGAAAAGTCTCAAAATAAGGGATGGATAGGAGATAGGAGAGACCAAAATGCTTGAAAATTATTAACAAATAATAAAATAAACATTTTTTAATTTAATAAATAAAAATTATAAAAATTTGAACCCTTAGCATTAAAATTTTAAAAATCCAAGGTATTTGAAAAATTTTTTTTTGAAATTTCACTTCTATAGTTTTCGGCTTGTAAAAATTTCGAAAATAAAATCTATCTTGCCTTTATTGTACATTTTTGTGAACATGGTCTTCTGATTTCCAAAAATTATAAAATTTTTCATGTGATTCGATTCTAAAATTCCAAAAAAAAATTTTTAATTTTTTCCTTAGCGATTCAGTTTGGTCATAAAATTAAATTCTGAACTCAAAGGCTAGATATTATCTCAAGAAATTGAAAGCAAAGCTAAAATTTATTAAAAGTTCAAAAAAAATTTCAAATACCTTGGATTTTTAAAATTTTATTATTTATTAAATTTAAAGATGTTTGCTTTATTATTTGTTAATAATTTTCAAGCATTTCGTGGTCTATCCTATCCATCCCTTATTTTGAGACTTTTCGCACAGTGGCCTAGCACCACGCAAAGATCGACCGGATTCTCTTCTATACATCAAAATAAAATTTCTTCAAATTATTTACTGTCAAGAAGAAAGGGGGGTAGGCTTATTTTAGGGTTTTTAATGGTAATAATTTATTATTTTTTTCAAACCCTCACAAAGGGGAGGCTTATTTTAGAGGAAATACGGTATTATAGTTATATTAGATACCTATATTCTTCAGGCGTATTGACAGAACATCCCTACCCAAAACATCCTCAATTAAAAAAAACGAAATTTTCTCAAGAACAAAACATCTCCAAAGTATAAAAATCTAGATTCAAAAAATATTCATTGTTCTAAAATTTTCAAAAAAAATTTTACAGGTCTCAGATTTTCAGAAAAAAAATTCTCAACTTGAATTTTTAAATTTCACAGGGCTCGAATTTTTCAAAAAATTTTACAGGGTTCGGATATTTCAAATACCGTAAAACCTGTATTTTAACCCCCCTGCAATCGAACCCCCTTGTAATAGACCCCCCTCTGGAGGGGGTTGAAAAATATAACCCCTCCTGCATTAGAACCCGAGGATTCTAGCCAAAAAATTCAATTTTTATACATGGAAAAGAAAAAATTTTCAAAATTCATTATTTATTTTTATTTTTTGTCACATTGCAGAAAAAAGAAAGTTTTGTAGCCCAATGATTTTGTTCAAATAGGTATTCGAGACAAATTTTTGGCCGAATTTCGTATCCAGAATCCCATTGTTAGGGGTATATTTTGTTCCATGATCTTATTTTATGGGTTGATTTTAGTTTAGGAGCTAGTTTTTAATTAATTAAAGTTCTGATGAGGGAAAATGCTAAAAAATGAGATGATTGATAAAGAATTTTGGAGATTTTTCTTGAAAATGGCCCAATTTTACTAAAAAAAATGGCCCATTTTTCCAAAAATGGGATCGAAAAATAGTACCCCCCCTCTCCACGCCGAGATTGAAATATATAACCCCCCTGCAATTGAACCCCCCTGTAATAGACACCCCTCTGGAGGAGGGTTGAAAAATATGGTGCTAGGTCGTTTGCCAAAAATTATCAAAATGGGCGTTTGCCAAAAAGTATCAATTTTTTTAAGCATCCTTATTAAAAGTTTTTTGTTAGACCTTTTTCGACAGAAGTATAAAAGGCAAAATTGTTCAGAATTTTATGCTGATTCGAATGGTATAAAAATTTTTCCGAAATTCTAACAAAAAGTTCGAAATTTTCCCGAAATATTGAAAAATACTGTTTTTAGGGGATATTTCGAACTTTTAGTTAGAATTTCGGAAAAATTTTTATACCATTCGAATCAGCATAAAATTCTGAACAATTTTGCCTTTTATACTTTTTGTCTAACAGGTCTAACAAAAAAGTTTTAATAAGGATGCTTAAAAAATTGATACTTTTTGGCAAACGCCCATTTTGATACTTTTTGGCAAACGACTCAGCACGGAAAAAACCCCGGGGGTTGTAATACAGGTTTTACGGTAACTTAAAAATCTCGAGTCTCTTGCACAGGTCTTACATGGAAAATTTTTTTCGAAATTTTTTTCATATGTATGTCAAAGTATGGATTCTTAACAAAAAATTTCAACACTCAATTACATATACTGGATTGAATTTGAATAATCATAAGCATGTATTTTTTACTATACCATTTTTAGACAAATACATGTAAAGTCTTGGAAATTTTTAAAAATTAAAAAAAATCATATTTCGGTCAAAGTAAAAAATCTGAAAAAATTCACGTATATTACCCATTGATATCTGAGTATATTCGGTTGTTCAAATCCTCGCTACAATATCTGAACACAGGAGTATGGTGAACCCCCAAAATGGCTTGAAAAGGGGTTTTTTAACTTGGGAAATATTTTCGACATGAAATCAAAGGGGTAGAATTTTTGTTTTATGCTGGCCATAATGCCCATACAATAGCCTACAAAAACGCCTTTGACCACTACCCGCTAAGGCCATTTCCTGAGATGCTACATAGCTAACAATTTGTTGGTTCAGAAAATACATAGTAATAATAGTTATCACCTTTCCTTAAAATAGCTCTAACTTAAGATACATAAAATAAAATGGTCCACAAATTTTATATGATATTGCTTATATCTAAGGCTTCAAGAAAAGCCATCAATTTCAAACATTCATGCAATTTTCTACGAGCTATGACTAAGTAGGCAAATTTGACCAAATAACCTCATTTTGGACCAATTTGTGTTGGCTCCTTTGCTCCATGGAGAATGACTTTTGTGGATTGAACTCAATGGGGTTTAGGCTATTGTATGGGCATTATGGCCAGCATAAAACAAAAATTCTACCCCTTTGATTTCATGTCGAAAATATTTCCCAAGTTAAAAAACCCCTTTTCAAGCCATTTTGAGGGTTCACCATACTCCTGTGTTCGGATATTGTAGCGAGAATTTGAACAACCGAATATACTCAGATATCAATGGGTAATATACGTGAATTTTTTCAGATTTTTTATTTTGACCGAAATATGATTTTTTTAAATTTTTAAAAATTTCCAAGACTTTTTTTCCGGCCGAAAATGGAGGTGGTGGGGGAGGAATGGGAAAATTTTTTCATTAATGTTAAGAGATGGTCGAATGAATATGCGGATATTATGCACAACATTTAGGCGTAAAATATTTGTTGTTATACCATTCAAAATACATTCGTTAATTGTATGCGATTTTCTGTCAACATACTTTAATTTCCAAGACTTTTTTCCACGACTGTATATAAAAAAATTATTACCTTATTTAAAAGAAATTTTTTACATACTATTGAATTGCAAATTTGCTTAATTTTATAAAGCGAATTTTATTTTATTTTATTTTTCTCTCAAATAAATATCTGAAAAGGCTATGATCACAGGAAAAGAAGATGGATGAATATGGATGAATCATCATTAATTTATCAAAACTGATCACATTTTCATTAGTCGATGCCCAGTTGATTATAGCATGCCACACATTTATCAAGTTCATTCAAGACTAAAATATAAAATATATAAAAATATTTATTAAAATTTATTATGACCCTATAGGGCCCTTTAAAAGTTTCAGATTTTCCAGGGAATTATAAAATTTAAAAAGACCAAAAAATTTTAGCTATAAACTAGGCTGTAATTATCGCAAATATTGAATGTCTGGAATGTAATAATTATTTTATCTGGAATGTAATAATTATTTTATAAATTGACAAATAATATTTTTATGCATTTCTCGGAACAATGTTCATTTTCTACCGTTGGCGTAGTAGTTGTATTTTCCGCTTGCTCCAACTCTTTCATCGCGTTCTCCATGCTCTTCAATTGGGCTTCGTGGTAGTGTTTCACCGAATCAGCGGGATACTTGGTATTATTAATAAGAATGCATGTCTTGCGTTGATCCTCCAACAATTTTGTTACCAAGTCATGAAACGCTGTTCCGATGTCAACAAATTCCGCATCATGCACACACTAATAACATACCAAATAAATCAGGGCACTTTCTTATGTGAGTATTCCTCCCGGCGGCACCCCAAAATTCAATTTATTGGAACCATTGGACCTTCCCATCCCGTTCTTTGATCATCGTCCCATTTCCTGTGCTCCGCCCCTTTTGTTCATCTGTGCATTTCCTTTCCTCGGGGATCAGTCAGTCAGTCGGGAGTGAGAGTCGATCAGGGCTGATGATGGGACAGCCGCTCGGTTGTCCCATGATGATGGGACAACCGCTCACCGCTCCATGTTATGCGGATGGTGTTGAAGGAATAAAGCTGAGACATTCTACTTGTTGGAGTTCAGAGGGTTCACACTATGCGGGTTCAACATCAAACCCCAAGGCCGGCCGGGGATTTCTCCCATGGTTTATCCCTCCCTCCCACGCGTCTCTGGAGGGCCCAGCATCTGCCCTTACTCTTATATGATCTTTTATTTCTTTTATATGATTTTTATTACTTAGGGCCCTTTTCTTGTATGATCTTTTACACAGTCAGATGGCACTACCAGATTCCGCTACACCATGTTTGTCTAACTAGGGTTGAGCGGGACCGGGACCGGGATCGGGACCGGGCCGGGATTCCCGGTCACCCCGGGACTGGAGTCCCGGTCCCGGTCCCGGTTTTTAAAAACCGGGAAATCCCGGTCCCGGTTTTCAAGACCGGGACTGACCTGGACAGAAAATGCACCCCTATGAATGGCATTTTTGGCAAAATTTTCGAAATTTTTTGAAAATAGTGAAAAGTTTAAGTTTTAATGGTGAAATTCCCTAAAAATTAAAAATTTTGCCCTAAAATGTCAATATATCACAACCAAAAATTGATTTTCACCATTTTTACACCCGTCCCGAACTCCATGCTAACATATCCAAATTCCAAACCAACAATCAATGTTTATATTTATAGCAGACATCTCAAAGGAAAAATTTCACTATGACTAAAACACCAGACTAAAAATTGAATTGAACACATTTAGTGCACTTGGCAAAAAACTTCGCCCTATTATGGCCCGAAAAAATCGACCAACTTTCTTAAGAAAAGGGTCCAAATTTTCAAATTTTTTGACCCCTGTCAGGACCCCCATACAACAAAGATTTAGAAAATTTAGAAAAAACCCCCGACAAAAATTGACCAAATTTCTCAAGGTACCTAATTGGGTTGAAATCGCAAAATTTTTGAGCTTTACTCCTATCCTCTAAAGTACGAAAAAAAAATTAAATTTTTCGCATTTTTTTGATAATTTTTTGGCCTTGACCCCTTCCCTTCTTATAAGAGAAATCAAGAAGATAGAAAATTTTTAAAATTTTACTTCATTTATATTATATTTTTAATATATTATAAAATTATATAAAAAAATAAAAATTTACAAAATAATTCAAATTTTTAGAAGCCTAAATTTTTTCTTGGATTTTTTATTATATAATTTTCACAGGCCATTAATTTTTATTTCTAAAAGTTTTGATAATTGCAAACTTTTTACAAAAATTATACAATCATTTCAGGCTAAAAATTAGGCATTATTTTTGCACATTTTTGATAAATAATTTTGATAATTTTTTTTTGAAATTTTCCGGAATTGAAAATTTTAATTTTTGAAAAAGGCCAGTCCCGGTCAGTCCCGATCCCGATCCCGATCCCGGTTGAAAAACCTGGTCCCGGTCCCGATCCCGGTTTTGCTAGTCCCGGTCAGTCCCGGTCCCGGTTTTTGTCAAAAATCCCGATCCCGTGNGACCTAAATTTTTTCTTGGATTTTTTATTATATAATTTTCACAGGCCATTAATTTTTATTTCTAAAAGTTTTGATAATTGCAAACTTTTTACAAAAATTATACAATCATTTCAGGCTAAAAATTAGGCATTATTTTTGCACATTTTTGATAAATAATTTTGATAATTTTTTTTTGAAATTTTCCGGAATTGAAAATTTTAATTTTTGAAAAAGGCCAGTCCCGGTCAGTCCCGATCCCGATCCCGATCCCGGTTGAAAAACCTGGTCCCGGTCCCGATCCCGGTTTTGCTAGTCCCGGTCAGTCCCGGTCCCGGTTTTTGTCAAAAATCCCGATCCCGCTCAACCCTATGTCTAACTAGCCAAAAAGTCAATATTCATTCACCTAGCCCATGCGTGATATGCTCATTAGCAGGGTTGTGCCGGATCAACCAAATTTCGGATCAGGTTTCGGATTAATGAAAACATCAGGTCTCGGCTTTCGGATGACCCGGTACAATTATGCTCATTAGTAGATTCATTGGATTCATCTCATGGTCTTGTGGGGTCCAAATGTGTAAAACACATACATATTTATTTTTAACAAACGTTTCCATTGTTATGAAGGAGCTAGGACTAAAAAGTCCAAATGGGTCGTTAAAAAAGTGCCAAATGGGCTAATCTGGACGAAATTTTTTTTCTAAGCTAGCTAGGCCGAAAGTTTAAAAAGCCATTGTGCAAAACTACATGCTCTATCTTATTGTATTTTCATTTTTTTGAAATTCGGCCAAAAAGTTCGAAATTTTCGTGAAATACTCTAATTTTCGATATTTTCGAACTTTTTGGCCGCATTTCGAAGAACTAAAAATACTAAAAGATAGAGCATAAAATTCCGCACAGTTTTACTTTATTTATACATTTGGCCTAACAGGTTCAAAAAAGTTTTTGGCCAAGCCTTTGCATTTGACACTTTTTTTTAACGCACTAGCACCTGTTAAGATGAGAACCTTTTTAAAGTTGAACTTTTGAAAAAATATATTCTCGAAAAAATTAGATTTTTCCTTGATTTGACCGCTCGAAATACTCGTCTGCAAATATCGCAGTGGGAACTACGTAGTGCCTCGCTTTTTAGGAGTAGGGTTGTACGGAACCGGGACTTTTTTCAAAAACCGGGACCGGGACTGACCGTGACCGGGACCATGACCGGGACCAGCCTTTTTTAACAAAAAATCTTTTTAAAAATTTACTGAAAATTAGCACATTATTTAAACTGGTTGATTGAATGAATATTGTAAAAATTTATCGAAATTATCAAATTTTTTCACCTATCACTAGAATTTCTTGCTTTTTTGTAAGATTTTTTATATTTCTAAAAAATTTTCCTTGTCCAAGCCTCGTCCAAGCCTCGTCCTTCTTTCTTTTTTTCTTCATTCCCTTATATAGCTTATGAAAATTTTAAATTTTGGATTTTAAAAGCCTATTTCAGAAGTTTAAAAAAATCTTAATTTTTTTCTCAGAGTTCTTTAAAAAATTCTCCAAAATCATACTTGAAAAAATCAAGAAAAAATCCACACTATGAAGAACTATTTTAAGTTCCATGTCCTATGATGATCTGTAAAATTTTATGAAGAATCCAAAGCCAAAGAAATTTTTATCGACCTTGAAAATTTTCAAAAAATTTTTGAAAATCCTAGGCCTTGCAAGGTTTATTTTTTTGAAAAATTACACCTTTTTAGTTCAGAAAATATGCACTTTTTCTAATTTTCTTTTCCCATTTAAAAAATTTCAACAAAAAAATTGTTTAGAGGAACGGAGAATTGCTAGAGAGAATATAAGTGTTGCTAGAGAGAATTGCTAGAGAGAATATATCAAAAAAAAGAATATAGGGAGAGAGATATATAAAAGTTTCGTAGAAAGAAAATCAATTTGATAGAGATAAATGGAGGGGCGGGAAAATTTTGCATTTTAGGACGAAAAAATCTTTTTTTTTGAGTAAATTTCATCATTAAATAATTACATTCGAGTCGAAAAATAGTCGAAAAAATTTCACTTTTTCTTCAAAACCCAAATCAACCCAAAAAAATTTCAAAATTTTCGCCAAAAATGTCATTCTTAGGGGTGCATTTTCAGTTCCGGTTAGTCCCGGTCTCAAAAACCGGAACCGGAACTCTGGTCCCGGGGTGACCCGGAGTCCCGGACCGGTCCCTGTCTCGGTCCCGGTTCCGTACAACCCTATTTAGGAGGCACCATGAGACCAGTGATCGGAAAAGTGCCTTTTGGTCCTATTCATACTCGTTCTTCGTAACACCCTTTTCGACCCCTCGTACTTCATACTCATATAAATTTGAAAATGGCTAAGGCTCATTTTTAGCTAATTTTTTGCTCAATTTTTTTTGACAAGAAAAAAAATTTATATGAATAGTATAACACATCCCCCACTAGAAAAATGAGTATACATATTTTTCAGGTAAAACTTACAAGTTAGAGAAGTGATTTGGTGTCAAAAGATGGCCCTAATTCTGTTATAAACTTGCAAGATAATTATCCGATTTGGAAAAGTAGAAAAAAATATGGCCAGATCTTTAGCCAAAACCACGATGTTATGGCTTAACTTGGCCCATAATTTTTTTCTACTTGGCCAAAACTAAGAGTTTTTTTGCAGATTTACATATAGCAGATATTTATACCTATTTACTATTGATACCAACTCACTACTCGATGTTTTTACCTGGGGAAAAAATTAAAATCATTTTCTTGCGCGGGGATCTGGGCGGAAATGATCTGCGCAAAAGCAACTAAAAAATCAACAATACCTGCATCTCCGACTGCTCCATCAAGTCCAGTGCAACTTGCAAACGTTTCAGCTGCTCCTCATAAAACTGCTGCGCATCCGCAGGCATAGAGGTGTTGTAGCTTTTGCATGATTCGTCCTGGTTCGTAAATGTTTTCTTCAATAACACTTTTAAATCTGGCGTGTGATAAGAGCTCATGAGTGTTTCACACTGAAAAACGAGCCCATATTTTTAATTTTTCTTAGAAAAAAAATTTGTAGAAAATTTTTTGAAAGTTATTTCTTACAAATCTTATTTCTCAAAAAAATTATGTAAAAAAATTAATTAGGGCTAGTCTGTAGTCTAAACAACATAAAAAATCGCGGCCAGAGGCTGCCTAGGTAGCCCCCAACAGCCTGTGACACCAGCCGAGTATGGTCCACAGGTGAGAGACCCTTTTGTAAGAAATAAATTTGTAAGAAATAATGGGAAGTCAAAAACATCAGAAGCTCGGAACAAATAATAAAAAAAGGAAGAGTGATGGAATATCGAACGGATTACCCGATATTTGCGCGCTCTATCCGTTAAAACTCGATTAAAAATCCAACCTCGAGAAAATAATTTGGAAGATTGATTGAGTAAAAATTAGCTATCAAATGAGCCTAACTTAATTTGAATAGGACCACTTGTGCTATATCGTTATATAAAAATTAAAATGGACGTTGTATAAAAATGATCAAAATCCAAAATAATAATATAAAAATCAAATTTAACAGATAATGAAAATATTTATTTTATAAAAAGTTGTTACATTGTCTAACAACTAGTTTTGTTCTTCTACTACATTATTTGATCGATCATTTCCAATCTTTTTAATTTTTGATAAATATCTCGTTAGTGTTGGTCTGCTTATATTAATTTTATTTATTTCGACCAATAATTCATCCATGTTTCGAATTCTTATTATTGCCTTATTATTAATAAAGTTGTCGAAATTTGTAGGTCATCCCCCTTCATAAATTTTGTAATTCTCATATTTGGTGTAAAAAATAATAAATGCCAACAAAATACACATGAATATTAAGTATATAGTTTTTCATTATGAAATTTTAAAAAATAAATGCTATTCTGTAAGTGATATTTATATTTTTTTCTTCTCATATATTGATTTGCTACACGCATTACTTCCGTTAGTTTTGTTTGACATCTGTTTTATGTCATCAATCATTATTTTTTTGTTATATTAATAATCTTCTAGTAATACGATTTTTATCCAACATTATATGTCATTCTTTTCTAGGTTTTGATCATTTTTTATAAAACGCCGTTTTTGGGTTTTGATCATTTTTTATATTTTATATAACGCCGTTTTTGGATTTTGATCTTTTTTTATAAAACGCCCATTTTGATTTTTTATAAAACGACTCAGCACCGGACCACTATAAAAAAGTAATGGCCAAAATAAGATAGCAAGGGACCAAATAAATCACCGCAGGGTCTCCGCGGTGACAAGAAATTTTTTCTGCTTAGAATTTCAAAAAAATATAAATTTTTAAGATGTGAAGATGGTCATCTTTCAAAATCACATTCACCCAATGATCATAACGCTATTAAATTTTCTGGTTTATTTTATCATCAATATTTATTTGATTAATGAGCTTTTTCAAGAATCTCAGATCGAAACAATCTCGAACCTTTTGAGTATTTTTCAGGGTATTAAAGAATCAATCTCAAACTCCAATTCAATCTAAAAAATATCAGCCATGCTTTTCTTTAAAAAAACATTATAAAATTAGTTTTGCTATGATTTTTAGGCTGAATATTTATTACCTGTTTTCTCTTCGGCTCACAAATTTGATTTGACTGTGGTAATAAGGTGAGCAAAATGAACAAGCACGAATAATAAAATTTGTTGATCATTATTTTGTTCAATATTGATAAAGCAAGGATTAGATAAAGTATGTATTGATGGTACTAGGGCGTCAAAAAAAGTACCAAATGCAAAGGCTTGGCCGAACATTTTTTTAATACTTTCTAGATTTAAAGTCTAAAAAGAAAATTATTATCTATCTTATGGCATTTTTAAATTAATGAAATTCTCTGAAAAAAGTTCGAAATTTTTCGGAAATACCAAAAAATAATTCTTTAAAGGATAATTCGAACTTATTCTAGGGAATTCGAAAATTTAAAAATAAGGTGATAGTGCATAAATTCTGACATTTTTGCCCTAAGGCACAGAACCCTTCAAAAAAAGTTTTAGGCCAAGCCTTTGCAGATGGCACTTTTTTAACGTCTTAGCACCGGATATAATTCGGTATATGGTCGAAAATGTACGATCTTTTTTAAATTTTAGTTTATTTATGAAGCTATTCTGCTATGAATCATCGTATGACCATCCATTCATATGACTTTTTTCGGGAGAAAATAGAAAAAAGTATTCAGCACATTGGTTATGTTTGACTTTACTTCTATTTTTTGAATAATTATAAAATATTTAAATGCACAATTTAAGCTTTAGATATATATTAATTTTTCACCTAAAATGGCCAGAGCTTCCAATTTTTACTTCTTCTTCATTTTGCTAAGTTTATTAGCACAGTCCAAACAACCTAAACCATATTGTTCTCAGGAAGAGGTATATATTGGACTGCTAAAATTATTTTTTTATTGGTTCATAAATTTAAAACATTGTTGTATTCATAATAACATGGTGTGTTTATGGAGGTGCGATGCTAGGGCGTTAAAAAAATGCCAAACGCAAAGGCTTGACCGAAACTTTTTTAAAGACCAAAAATATAAAAAGCAAAGTTGTGAGAATTTATGCTCTATCTTAGGTAATTTTAATATTTCGAATTCGAAAAAAATTCAAAATTTTCGCGAAAAAAACCATTTTTCGACATTTTTGAAAATTTTGAACTTTTAACAGGAAATTCGAAAAATTAAAAATATTAAAAGATCGAACATAAAAATCTGCACATTTTTTTCCTAGCCCCTCTTTAAAAAAAAGATCCGGCCAAGTGTTGCAGTACCTATCCAGCCAGCTCTTGATGTTGTTGCTCCAATTGTTGTCGGGTCTGTTCCATTTCTAAAATCTTAACTTTTCATTTGAAAACCCCAAATTTTTCTAAAATTTTCTAACCAATTTGATTTTGGACTGATGCTGTTAATGATCATGGAGCTGTTGTAGGATCAATTCTGGCTCCTCTTGTTCCAGATTCATTGTTGGCATTTGTTGCCGCTGTTCTGCTAATTATCTACGGGTTTCTCGAAGTTCTTGATCGGCTCGTAATATTCGCAGACGGCACTCATGCCATATCATTGCTGATGTGTGGCTAGGGCTCGGTGCTGTTGCCGCTTCTTTATCCTTGGATTTTTCAACGGTTCTGTACTGTTCCACATCTTCCATTTCCCGTTGTTCTGCCCTATAAATTAATGAATAGAAATTTGAGTAAAAATTTTCAACTTCTTACTTGCCTCAATGGCCTTTTTTGTGCTTTTTTCCCATCGTTTTTGTACCCACTCTCGATTGATGTTAATTAATTTTTGCTAATTCATTTTATTACAGATCTAAAAATTTGCGACCGCATTATCTCCATCCATTTCGCATTTCACGATATACATATTTGCTAAACAACAGGTCATAGATAAATGTTTAGACATATAAAAAGAAAGAAATTCAACGTGATAAAATAAAATAGGCCCGACCGACTTTTGTAATGTTTTTGCAATAGGATCGGTTATTAACTTTCATTATTTGAACAGGTGTTGGTGATCTGTCTTTTTTCTCTTTCTCTGTCGCACATTTTCGTTGAATTGTACAATTATGTATGCTATTTTGACTTTTCAGTGCGAAACTATCGCTGACATGATCAAAAACAAGGGTGGTGGTGACAAGGCATTGCGCGAGTTTATGGACCGAACGGTCGAAAGCTACGACGATGCTTGCGATATTTATCCCCTCTATGACGAGTGTAGGCGACAATTCAAGCGGCAGCTTAAACGCATGCATGCTGCGCTCGGCTTGTTCCAGCAAGCCGATGTTCAGGTAACATTAATTTGTTAGAAAACCTACTCAAACTAATTAGTGTCTAAAGAGGTGATTAGAAATTCGAATTTCTTTATAGTTTTGGTGCTATGTTATTCCATCAAGAATCAGTGGACCATAATGATTAGGTGAAATAGTTATTGAAGTAAAATTAGCAAAATATGCACGGTGTAGGGAAAATTTTTTATACTGAATCGGAATTGAATGAGAATTCTGCTATTTTGTCGAAAACCATGGAATTTAATATTATTTAGAGCAAGAAAGAAACAATTTAATTCCTTAATTTTCAACAAGTGGTCGTTCATCCACAGCGATCACCTGCTAATTATTAGGTGGCATCGATTGTATAATTATTATATTATATTATAATTCGCAATAAAAATGATGGGAATTAATTAATGTAATACCGTATTACCTCTATTAGAACGGCCGGCCGCTCTATTTCTCAACCACCCTCGAGAGGGCCGGTTTTATAGAGGGGGCCGGTCTAATGGAGGGTGTCGCGAAAATCGCGAGTTTTTCAGCCGTCCTGGCGCGTTTGTAAAAAACCGCCAATGTGCGCGTTTGTAAAAAAACCGCCAATGTTTATTATTAAATTTGATTTTTTTATTGATTTATTTTTTAATTAATTATTCAAAAAATAGCTAACGAACAATTTTATTCTTTGAAAAAAATCCGACAAACAATTGCGTAGCCCAACACATCAATTCCTTAAATTATATTTTAGGTTGTTATTTTTAAACTATTTTCACTTTTAATGGAATACAATCGCTTTTTCTACGGAGCCATGAACAAAATTGCTCATCACAATCACTTCTTTGAATTGTTGAATCCGAGTAGCACCTGTCATGCACCATACAAAAAGAATTGAAATTTAGTCGAACATGTGGCTTCATTGGCATGAACCTCCAGTTAATTTTCTTTTCAATCCACCTGATTCCGATTTTCAAAATCATTTTTGTGAAACTTGGGAATTTACCTGCGGTAATTCCCATTTATCAAAAAAATTCCGACTTTTAGACTCTTCCAATAATGTCATGGTTGAATGATTCGAATTTAAATCAACTGATTATGGCCCTGGAACACCCATCCGAATCCGCGCCGATGGTAATTGTGGCTACCGGGCGTTGTCAAAAGGGTTGACTGGGACCGAATCAAATCATGCCGAAATTCGACAAGATGTTATCGAATATTTGGAGGAGTCCATTAATCAACACATGATGGGTAGGCCTGGCAATGATTGGTGGGGTAAGCTTGTGGCCAAAATATAAAATTCCATTAAATATAAATTCCATTAAGTGATATTTGATTCTGTCGAAAACTTGTGAACCCACATAGAAGAAGCCCTGACACCGGCAACTGTGTATGATGGGGATGAAAAGTGGATCATAAATGTCGATTTTGCTGCGGTCTCGGAATTGTTTCGAGTTAACATTGTTGTTTGTGAATTAATTGGTGGCGTTTATCGATGGCAAACATATTCTCCTAATTTACAGCAATCGGTTATTTTCCTTTAAAATTATTTAGAAATCCAATATTTTAGTTTATTTCGGTGATCCAAGAGCAGGATTATCCCTCTGTTTTTATCTATTATGCGTCGGACCATTATCAGCTGATCAATAGACCAGAGCGAATCACTTTATGATATTTTGCATTATTATTTATAATTTGCCATTTAATTTTATGATTATCTTTAAAAAATATAAATTAAGTTGAAAATAATTTATTTTTACAACCACCAAGGACACCAAGCTTCTATGGCTTAGGCGCCTCTTGCAGGTGGAGGGGGTACAATATAATGGGTTAAGGATTTGTTAGGATTAGGAATCAATGTAGTAGTTGTTGTTAGAGATAATTGGTAGTATGGCCTTTCCCAAGGGCCGGAACACCGCTAGGCTTCGCCGTCTTATGGATGTCATGTCGACGACCAGCAGGGTAGAGATCAGCTCAGCTGCTAATGGCTGGTGATGTAGGGATGTGCTCCCTCGGAGCTTGAGTATATTGGCGGACGCGGTGGTGAAGAGCAACGGCCGGTGGATCCGAACCGGCGACGTTGTCTTGGAGAGAGATGAAGGCGTAGACCAGTCGACCACCGCGCCGCCGCGGTGGCCGACTGGATGAAGGCGTAGACCAGTCGACCACCGTAGACCAGTCGACCACCGCGCCGCTGCGGTGATAATTTTAAAATAAAAATAACCACTATTTGATATATTTATAAGCATTTAAAAATAATCAGAATTTTTTCATTCCCTTTTTTAAACATCTATTTCCTATTGTGGCACCTTTTGCGGCACTTCTGTAGTGGATTCTTGTTTCATCTCACCTTTCATCTCTGGCTGTAAACATTTTGACCAAAGTAATTTTTATTTTTATATACTTTTCAAATTTCAATGCAATTTATATTAAGTCGATTCTTGTTGTATGGTGCATGACAGGTGCTACTCGGATTCAACAATTCAAAGAAGTAATTGTGATGACCAATCTTGTTCATAGCTCCATAGAAAAAGCGATTGTATTCCGTTAAAAGTGAAAATAGTTTAAAAATAACAACCTAAAATATAATTTAAGGAATGATGTGTTGGGCTACGCAATTGTTTGTCGTTTTCAAAGAATAAAATTGTTCGTTAGCTATTTTTTGAATAATTAATTAAAAAATAAATCAATAAAAAAATCAACTTTAATAATAAACATTGGCGGTTTTTTTACAAACGCGCACATTGGCGGTTTTTTACAAACGCGACAGCACCTTTTTCAGCAGATATAATAAATTTTTTTTTATATTTCTTTTCTCTTATTTTTTGCTGCAAAATCACAACGATTTTGCAATATCCGCTATTTCCGGTCACATTCCTTTGTTCCGTCGGGATGATCCCTCCCCCGATCGCTAATGGAATTCCTTTCTCTCTCTCCCCTTTCTCTCTATTTATTGTACTTTTTCCGCGGATATCCATGATCCGCTCACGTGAATATGCCCTTTATAAACCCCCTAGAATTTCCCCCGATCATCCATCCCATTCATTTTATTCATAATTTTATTGTATTTTATTTATTCTTTTAAATAAACTATTTTATTTTAACTGTTGGGAAAAGAGGGCCGCTTTATTTTTCAACCATCAAAAAAAAATATTTTCTAAGAAAACAAAAATTCAGCAAACTGTTGCAAAAACAACAAAAAATTAAAAGTGATTTTTCATTTTTTACCATTAAAGAATTATTTTATCGAAGCGAAATAGCTCAAAAGTTTATATAACCATTTATTTCTCTGTCTCTATCACATGAAAATAGAGAAAGAAATAAGAAAATAGAGAAAGAAATAAAAAAAATACTTTTAGAAATTTTAAAACTATCCCTTCGATTATTTGAAATATATTTTCAGCTAAAACGAAAACTCGGCTCTTTATACATAAAATTAAAATTCTCTTTCGAGAGAAATGCCATTTCTAATGATTTTTTGAAGCGAATTTCTTGATTCGACTGGGGGATCATTTTGGAGGTCTTTTTATTTGGGGCCGGTCTAATAGAGGGGGCCGATCTAATGGAGGGGCCGCTTTATTTTTAAACTAACCTCGAGAGGGCCGGTCTAATAGAGGAGGCCGGTCTAATAGAGGTAATACGGTAACTTTGTTCACAAAGAGTCTAAGGATGATCCTGGGGTCGATACACCCCTTTCTGTGGCGGGTCGGTCTGTGGCGGCCAGTCTGTGGCGAAGGAGTGGAGAGGAAATATCTTGAAAATAGGAAATATGTCAAAGAATGGGTGCGGTTCTGTGAATTTGGCAAGATGCCGCGTAAAAATGAGGATCGGAAGGGGCACCCAATGATCGGAATCGGGGTCGAATGGAAGGGAATGTAGGAACGAATCCGCCGGAAAACCTTTGGATTTGGATCGGATTGGGTAATGAAAATGGGAATGGACGCGGATCCGATAGGAAAAACCGAACGGATTAGTGGGAATGGACTGGGTATAACAGGGAAACCCTGTAAACCGGGCGAAGAACTGGGTGAATAGAAAAGAGAAATTCAATAACCGAAAAGGCTTTTGAATAACTTTATTGAATTGAATAAATCAAAACAATGAACGCGAAAAATGGGGGAAGTAAAGGGAAGGAAAATTGATCGTCGGTGTGGAATGTGTGGAATGAACTGAAGAATACGAGATTTGGTCAGATCAATGGGGGATATTTATGGCCATAAAGGGGGCGGGCCATTCTTCANGCTCTCACAGGATGGGGACCCATTCTGTGACACTCCCCCCAGACGAGGATGGGAATCTGATGTGGTTGAATGTTCCAAGTGTCTCCGCTCCCGCACTCTGATCTGAATGGAGGGTTGTCATTGCAAAGCGCACCCGCGGTCGAAGTTCGGGGCTAGAGGTTTAAGGGCACTTTCTGAAATTCAGGGAAAATCTGATGGGTTTCTCGAGACTCGGCCACGTATGAAGGGCGTATTTGATCTTCATTAAGAAAAACCAAAATCTTCTGTTCTTGAACCAATGTTTCAAGAATACAGCAGCGAGTAGAGTAACATAATTTCCGTGCACATGTGTAATGTCTTCCGCTTAATACAGGATTAGACATTGTCACCTGTTTTCGTTTTCACCGACCCGGCGAGGGAGACCCCTTGGGTGAATTTGATTGAGTTCTGTTGGGATGAACTTCGAAGTGGAGATGGAGGTCTATGGAATAATTCTCAATGAACTCCTTGCATAATGCCTTCGGATGATCTGCTTTGCAATACCGACAAATTTTTGGCCGGTTACAATTTTGAGAGTTGTGCCTCGAATTTAAACATCGTGTACACATTTGAGCTTCCCGAATTCGATTAATTCGATCCGGATATGATTTATATTTAAGACATTCAAGCATCCAATGAGGGCCTGAACAGAAGAAACAAGGCGAAGATGGACCATTAGATCCAAGTTTTTGAGAAATTATTGGTGATGTCGGAGTAGAAGATGTCATTCTCTGATGATGGAACACATCTGGAGAATGAATTTGATTGGGTAAAATTAAAGAGCAAGATTTGGCTTCATCATCGAATGAAACCCTCTTGTCTCTCGATGATTGCTCAACAAAAGCCAGCTCAGGACTTCGATCCCCATCGGAAGACCGTTTGGGAATGTGCTTCTCACTGTGTGACTCCCTTTCAGCTTCAGAGGACCGCTGATGTTGTCGATAATAAGTACGCTGATTTGTTTCCTCCTGTTTGACCAATTCATACAATTTAGTCCGAAACTTTTCTGTATTCCATGCGCGATCCTTGACTTTTGCTTTATGAATTTCCTTTACGAAAGGATAATTCAATTTGCTTTCAAGTAGAGAACAAATGATTGAACTATTGAGATTCTCACCTATAGTCTCTAACTGTCGGCACAAAATCTCGAGTTCAATTTGAAATTGTCGAACATCCGAAAATGATCGACATGTTTTGAGAGAATGGAATTGATCAATAAGTTCACCTGAATAGGATTCCTTATCATCATACTTGTCCTTGAGTAGACCTAAAGCTACTCCATAATTGCCCGCTCTAGGTGCTAGACCTTTGACAATTGTTAGTGCTTCTCCTCTCAACAATGAAAGCAAGTACTGATACTTGTCTCCAGGTTCTAGCTGTTGCTTATCGATGGAGGACATGAATCGTTGATAAAAGATTGGCCAATCCCTAAGCTTGCCCGAGAAAGGTTCAAGCTTGAGGGGTTCAAGAGGGATGGAACTAGGAGCAGGCTGTGGAACATGCACTGCTTGAGGGGCTGGCTGTGCAACTGGGATCGCAACATCTAATTGTTGCTGCCTCGCTCTAAATTTATTGATTTGCTGTTGAACAGCGCGCCTACCCTTACGAGCCTGCGCTAGGATTCTGGACCAATTCAATAGAGTCATTGACTCATTGAAAAACAACTCCGATGCATCCTGTTCAGCTTTGGTACCTTTGTCCAAAAGCTTTAACCACTTCTCTTCCAAATTAGTCATGTCCATTATCCTTTGTTCTAATTCTCTTTCTTTATCCTTCATGGACGCAATGAATGCTTCCACATCTATCAGCTCTCCTCTAGGGTCAGCTGCCCTTTGAACTGGAACCTGAGGTCCAGCTTCACTAAGTACGATTTTCAATTCTTCAATCAACGCGATGGCTTTATTTTTTAATGCCTTTGCCATTAAAAAATAAATATTATGAATGTTTTAGATGTGAATGAACGAGGGCGTGATGANAAAAGCTTTAACCACTTCTCTTCCAAATTAGTCATGTCCATTATCCTTTGTTCTAATTCTCTTTCTTTATCCTTCATGGACGCAATGAATGCTTCCACATCTATCAGCTCTCCTCTAGGGTCAGCTGCCCTTTGAACTGGAACCTGAGGTCCAGCTTCACTAAGTACGATTTTCAATTCTTCAATCAACGCGATGGCTTTATTTTTTAATGCCTTTGCCATTAAAAAATAAATATTATGAATGTTTTAGATGTGAATGAACGAGGGCGTGATGACCGAATGGGCGGGGTGTGAGTTGAGAATGCAAAATCAAAAATGGAAACCAAAAGTGAATTTGTAATAAACAAAATCACAGAATTTGTTATAAACGAATTCACTTGTTTCCCAGTAGAAATCTGAGAAAGTGCAAATTGAGTTTGTTGTTTTCTGGGAACCACGAAAGATCTTTGATGTTCGTTCTGACAACTTAATTTTCCCAGAAAATGCTGAGAAATGATTGCTTTGTAATGTTGAAAATGAAAAACAAATTTTGATGGGAACGGAAGCAGTCGATAAATAAGGAACGACGACGAATGACGATCCTTTGGTGAGAAAATTGAATGTTGTTATTACTGAGTAATGGGTGAAAAGATCCGATCAGTGATTGATCGATCCAAAACAGATGGTTACTGTACTCGAAGGAGAACTGATGTTCCGATAACGAAATTCTGGAAAAGATATCCAAAATAGCGAACTGAGCAAAATGTTCGGCAGATAAGGCCGAAATTGAGCGAAATATTCGGCAGACAAGGCCAAAATTTGAACTGATTTAATGAACTGAAATGTTGAACTGAGAATGGGCAGACAAAACCCGAACTGATTGAACTGGATGAAATGGAAGGGCAGATGGGGCCCGAACTAGAACTGGACTGGTTGAACTGGAAGGGCAGATGGGGCCCGAACTGGAACTGGAATGGTTGAACTGGAAGGGCAGATGGGGCCCGAACTGGAACTGGAATGGTTGAACTGGAAGGGCAGATGGGGCCCGGACTGGAATGGTTGAACTGGAAGGGCAGATGGGGCCCGAACTGGAACTGGACGGGCTTGCGCCGTGATGGAGGCTTGCGCCGAATGATGAGGGGCTTTCGCCGAATGATGGGGGCTTTCGCCGAATGATGGGGGCTTGCGCCGAATGATGAGGGGCTTTCGCCGAATGATGGGGGCTTGCGCCGAATGATGAGGGGCTTTCGCCGAATGATGGGGCTTGCGCCGATGAACTGATGGGGCTTGCGCCGAATGAACTGATGGGGCTTGCGCCGATTGAACTGAGAACTGGTTGACGGATGAAATGAATGATGAAATAATTGACGGATGACCAAGGAAGGTCACGTCGGGGTCACCATGTCACAGAATGGGTGCGGTTCTGTGAATTTGGCAAGATGCCGCGTAAAAATGAGGATCGGAAGGGGCACCCAATGATCGGAATCGGGGTCGAATGGAAGGGAATGTAGGAACGAATCCGCCGGAAAACCTTTGGATTTGGATCGGATTGGGTAATGAAAATGGGAATGGACGCGGATCCGATAGGAAAAACCGAACGGATTAGTGGGAATGGACTGGGTATAACAGGGAAACCCTGTAAACCGGGCGAAGAACTGGGTGAATAGAAAAGAGAAATTCAATAACCGAAAAGGCTTTTGAATAACTTTATTGAATTGAATAAATCAAAACAATGAACGCGAAAAATGGGGGAAGTAAAGGGAAGGAAAATTGATCGTCGGTGTGGAATGTGTGGAATGAACTGAAGAATACGAGATTTGGTCAGATCAATGGGGGATATTTATGGCCATAAAGGGGGCGGGCCATTCTTCATCAAGGATGAATGAAGAAAAAATATACATAGAGATGAACAATCTCCGCCCTCTTTTACAGGGGCGGAAAGATAGGTAAAAGAGAGAAATAGTGTTAGATATACATATATAGGAAAAGAAAACATACAAAGAAAAATAGTGTGGTCCATTTTCGCTAGCGAAGATGGAAAGATGTGAGAAAAAGGGTCGCTCCCCGGGGGAGTCACATATAAAGAAAGGGGGAGGGGAATGGTNATTCGATTAATTCGATCCGGATATGATTTATATTTAAGACATTCAAGCATCCAATGAGGGCCTGAACAGAAGAAACAAGGCGAAGATGGACCATTAGATCCAAGTTTTTGAGAAATTATTGGTGATGTCGGAGTAGAAGATGTCATTCTCTGATGATGGAACACATCTGGAGAATGAATTTGATTGGGTAAAATTAAAGAGCAAGATTTGGCTTCATCATCGAATGAAACCCTCTTGTCTCTCGATGATTGCTCAACAAAAGCCAGCTCAGGACTTCGATCCCCATCGGAAGACCGTTTGGGAATGTGCTTCTCACTGTGTGACTCCCTTTCAGCTTCAGAGGACCGCTGATGTTGTCGATAATAAGTACGCTGATTTGTTTCCTCCTGTTTGACCAATTCATACAATTTAGTCCGAAACTTTTCTGTATTCCATGCGCGATCCTTGACTTTTGCTTTATGAATTTCCTTTACGAAAGGATAATTCAATTTGCTTTCAAGTAGAGAACAAATGATTGAACTATTGAGATTCTCACCTATAGTCTCTAACTGTCGGCACAAAATCTCGAGTTCAATTTGAAATTGTCGAACATCCGAAAATGATCGACATGTTTTGAGAGAATGGAATTGATCAATAAGTTCACCTGAATAGGATTCCTTATCATCATACTTGTCCTTGAGTAGACCTAAAGCTACTCCATAATTGCCCGCTCTAGGTGCTAGACCTTTGACAATTGTTAGTGCTTCTCCTCTCAACAATGAAAGCAAGTACTGATACTTGTCTCCAGGTTCTAGCTGTTGCTTATCGATGGAGGACATGAATCGTTGATAAAAGATTGGCCAATCCCTAAGCTTGCCCGAGAAAGGTTCAAGCTTGAGGGGTTCAAGAGGGATGGAACTAGGAGCAGGCTGTGGAACATGCACTGCTTGAGGGGCTGGCTGTGCAACTGGGATCGCAACATCTAATTGTTGCTGCCTCGCTCTAAATTTATTGATTTGCTGTTGAACAGCGCGCCTACCCTTACGAGCCTGCGCTAGGATTCTGGACCAATTCAATAGAGTCATTGACTCATTGAAAAACAACTCCGATGCATCCTGTTCAGCTTTGGTACCTTTGTCCAAAAGCTTTAACCACTTCTCTTCCAAATTAGTCATGTCCATTATCCTTTGTTCTAATTCTCTTTCTTTATCCTTCATGGACGCAATGAATGCTTCCACATCTATCAGCTCTCCTCTAGGGTCAGCTGCCCTTTGAACTGGAACCTGAGGTCCAGCTTCACTAAGTACGATTTTCAATTCTTCAATCAACGCGATGGCTTTATTTTTTAATGCCTTTGCCATTAAAAAATAAATATTATGAATGTTTTAGATGTGAATGAACGAGGGCGTGATGACCGAATGGGCGGGGTGTGAGTTGAGAATGCAAAATCAAAAATGGAAACCAAAAGTGAATTTGTAATAAACAAAATCACAGAATTTGTTATAAACGAATTCACTTGTTTCCCAGTAGAAATCTGAGAAAGTGCAAATTGAGTTTGTTGTTTTCTGGGAACCACGAAAGATCTTTGATGTTCGTTCTGACAACTTAATTTTCCCAGAAAATGCTGAGAAATGATTGCTTTGTAATGTTGAAAATGAAAAACAAATTTTGATGGGAACGGAAGCAGTCGATAAATAAGGAACGACGACGAATGACGATCCTTTGGTGAGAAAATTGAATGTTGTTATTACTGAGTAATGGGTGAAAAGATCCGATCAGTGATTGATCGATCCAAAACAGATGGTTACTGTACTCGAAGGAGAACTGATGTTCCGATAACGAAATTCTGGAAAAGATATCCAAAATAGCGAACTGAGCAAAATGTTCGGCAGATAAGGCCGAAATTGAGCGAAATATTCGGCAGACAAGGCCAAAATTTGAACTGATTTAATGAACTGAAATGTTGAACTGAGAATGGGCAGACAAAACCCGAACTGATTGAACTGGATGAAATGGAAGGGCAGATGGGGCCCGAACTAGAACTGGACTGGTTGAACTGGAAGGGCAGATGGGGCCCGAACTGGAACTGGAATGGTTGAACTGGAAGGGCAGATGGGGCCCGAACTGGAACTGGAATGGTTGAACTGGAAGGGCAGATGGGGCCCGG
>LDKF01000384.1:0-14492 GCA_001026735.1 Rotylenchulus reniformis | reverse complement strand
GCCGAAATTGAGCGAAATATTCGGCAGACAAGGCCAAAATTTGAACTGATTTAATGAACTGAAATGTTGAACTGAGAATGGGCAGACAAAACCCGAACTGATTGAACTGGATGAAATGGAAGGGCAGATGGGGCCCGAACTAGAACTGGACTGGTTGAACTGGAAGGGCAGATGGGGCCCGAACTGGAACTGGAATGGTTGAACTGGAAGGGCAGATGGGGCCCGAACTGGAACTGGAATGGTTGAACTGGAAGGGCAGATGGGGCCCGGACTGGAATGGTTGAACTGGAAGGGCAGATGGGGCCCGAACTGGAACTGGACGGGCTTGCGCCGTGATGGAGGCTTGCGCCGAATGATGAGGGGCTTTCGCCGAATGATGGGGGCTTTCGCCGAATGATGGGGGCTTGCGCCGAATGATGAGGGGCTTTCGCCGAATGATGGGGGCTTGCGCCGAATGATGAGGGGCTTTCGCCGAATGATGGGGCTTGCGCCGATGAACTGATGGGGCTTGCGCCGAATGAACTGATGGGGCTTGCGCCGATTGAACTGAGAACTGGTTGACGGATGAAATGAATGATGAAATAATTGACGGATGACCAAGGAAGGTCACGTCGGGGTCACCATGTCACAGAATGGGTGCGGTTCTGTGAATTTGGCAAGATGCCGCGTAAAAATGAGGATCGGAAGGGGCACCCAATGATCGGAATCGGGGTCGAATGGAAGGGAATGTAGGAACGAATCCGCCGGAAAACCTTTGGATTTGGATCGGATTGGGTAATGAAAATGGGAATGGACGCGGATCCGATAGGAAAAACCGAACGGATTAGTGGGAATGGACTGGGTATAACAGGGAAACCCTGTAAACCGGGCGAAGAACTGGGTGAATAGAAAAGAGAAATTCAATAACCGAAAAGGCTTTTGAATAACTTTATTGAATTGAATAAATCAAAACAATGAACGCGAAAAATGGGGGAAGTAAAGGGAAGGAAAATTGATCGTCGGTGTGGAATGTGTGGAATGAACTGAAGAATACGAGATTTGGTCAGATCAATGGGGGATATTTATGGCCATAAAGGGGGCGGGCCATTCTTCATCAAGGATGAATGAAGAAAAAATATACATAGAGATGAACAATCTCCGCCCTCTTTTACAGGGGCGGAAAGATAGGTAAAAGAGAGAAATAGTGTTAGATATACATATATAGGAAAAGAAAACATACAAAGAAAAATAGTGTGGTCCATTTTCGCTAGCGAAGATGGAAAGATGTGAGAAAAAGGGTCGCTCCCCGGGGGAGTCACATATAAAGAAAGGGGGAGGGGAATGGTTATTGATCGGATGATCCGTTGCTCTCACAGGATGGGGACCCATTCTGTGACAAAATAAAAATTTTTTGAAAGCGCCTTAAAATCTTTCAAAAAAATTTTTGGAAGCGGCGCCTGTACTAAACTTAATTACCTAATATATTTTTTAATGATATTTTTTTATAATTTTTATATATTTAATAATTTTAAATAATTAATAAATATTTTTTAATAATATTTTTTTAATATTTTTTATAAATTTTTTAAGTTAGCGCCTTTGTTTTTAGGTTAGCACTTTTAAAGATTTTCTAATGGCGCCATGGCGCTTTTAAGTTTTTTTTTGAGTTAGCGCCTTCCGTTGAGTTTAAATCAAAGCCGCCGAACTTAAAAAAACGAATTTAAATAAAAGCACTGGGATTTAAAATATTTCCCTTCCACTCCCTTCGCCGCAGACCGGCCGCCACAGACCGTCCTGTTCCGCCTGGGGTCGTTACCAAAAAAAATATCATAATAGGTGTAAAATAGCATACCAAAACTTTTTTAAAAAAAATTTGTTTGTCCAAAAGTTCCAGCGACAATATTGTACAGAATTTTATGTTCTATCTTTTGGTATTTTTTTCAAAGTTCGTACTAAAAGTTCCAACTTTTTGTTTGAAATTTGAACTAATACCAGTAGAGCATAAAATTCTGCACAACTTTGTGACTGGAACTGTTGGATTTAAAAAAGTTTTTGGAGGATGTATTTTTGATTTTTTATATAACACCCATTTTGATCTTTTTTATATAACGACCCAGCACCTGGGTACCCTTTTGCCCTTTTCCCATGAAAAAATGCTAACAGGGGACAGAGATCGAAGCCGGCGTTTTTTGGTGCCCGCTGATTAATAAAAATGAGTGAAAATACACGGCGTAGATATTCCCTAACCGAAAATCGTGGTAGTAATCCGGTGCTATGTCATTTGCGCACCAGACTTTTGCGCGCCATTCATCATAACTCGGTTCAAACCCCAAATTAGAAAAATATTTTAGTGTTAAAAAATATAGCAAAAAATTAGCTACAAAATGAGACTAAGCCGAATCGAATTGGTTCATTGTCCCAAAAGTTATGGCCAAAATATACGGTTTTGGCCAAATTCAGTGTATTTTGGCCATAACTTCTTTCACAGCAAACCATTTCGGACGAGCTTAGGCTCATTTTGTAGCTAATATTTTGCTCTATTTTTTGACATCAAACATGTTTCTATAGGTTTTGCCTGAACCGAGTTATAACAAATGGCGCGCAAATGGCCGGACACGAGTAATCCTACTCCAATTTCCAGTTACTAAAAATTATAACTTGTCCCGATTTGCGGGTACGGTAAGGGATGTTTCATCCCGATTTACGGGTACGGTAAGGGATGTTTCATTTCGGTGTGGAGAATAAAAAATTGTCAGCTTAAACGCAACTCAGAGAAATAAATTTGGTGTCAATAGATAGGTAGGTCTCAATGTCTATAAAATAGCCAAAAAGACCATCCGAATTGGCAAGTGGAAAAAAGTTATGGCCAAATTAAACCAAAAAATAGTGGTTTGAGCCAAAGATGTGGCCATAATTTTTTTTTCTACATGGCCAATCCGGATGAGCTTTTTTGAAAATTTGTAGCAGACATTTTGACTATCATTTGACATCATGGACTCTTTTCTAGGTCGCGCTTAAGCATAGTTATAAGCAATTTTCTAGGCTCTCATAAAAGAGAAAAAATGCTCTATTTTTTGGCCAGAAAAAATATTCTATTTTTTGGTTTTTTATTCTCTTGAAATTGTTGAAAATTTTGGAAAAACGCGAAAAATCATGTTTTTTTCAAAATTTCAAACATTTTAAATGTACTGGTAATTGATGAATTCAAATAACGAGAAAGTTGCTAAAACATATATTAGCTGAGGCAATCATTCCAAAATTTCACGGACGAAAATTCACACCCAAAAGAAAATGGTTAATTCCTGACAGATGAGAGTAGAAAAAATCGTAAAGAGAATGTTGTTCGCTGATTTTTTTGCCTACTGTCATTTCCAGTGCGTACGGGATGTGGAATATTCCAGTAACGTCAATGACGTAACCGTCGTTGAATTTCATTCTTTGGTGGCGGAAATGTTGCAAAAACGACGTGCGTTCTGCGTTTATGCCGCGAAAAACAAGACTTTCGGCAAAAGAATGAAACAATTCTACGAAACCCAACTGGAACGCGTGCAACTTTCATTCTGGAAAATGATGAATGCAACCAAAACTTCAACAATAACGGCTAACACAACTGAACCAAACTTTACCAGCATCACTACAAAAGATTGGTAAGAGGTCCCAAAAAGCAAACAATATGGCAATTTTTTTCAGTTTTTAGACATTTTTCCAAAATTATGCATGAAAATTGTATTAAGAAATATTCATAATTATAAAACACATTATAGTATTACAGTTTATAAGTCGATTTTATATATGTTGTAACCGTTCTTGAATTTTTAGCTGAGCCTGAATCCAAGAATATACTAGAGACCGGACAAGAGGGTCGACGAAAAAAAATTGAAATCGAAAAAAATCGAAAAAAATCGATCGACTAATCGATCGATCCGGTCTCTAGAGTATACATTTGCCAAACATGGTACTTTTTAGGTAAACATTTGGAAAATAAATAGCTAAAACATTAGCTTGGGGGATCAACAATATATTCTGCTGAATGTTTCAATATTTTTTGTTCATTCGAACTTGTCAAAACATTATCTGAATACTTTGTCGATTTTTTGATGTTCGGATGATGTTTTGACCATGTTCAGATGGTCAACTGTGTTTTAGACCCCATAAGCTAATGTTTTAGCTGTTTGGTTTGTAATTATTCTGCAGATGTTAGGCCGTGGATACAAGATCGGCTGAAAATTCAAGATAGGCTACAACATATATTTCTGCGACTTCGATTGAAAATGATAGATATATAGGGTCCATCAAATTGCTTCCTCCAAAAGAATTCCTCCACGTACGAATTCAAAATGCCTCGATAAAATCGCTGTCTGATTTATTTAATAAGCCTTCAAAAACCATTGAGAATACTTACCAATTTACGTACGGACTAGAGTATTACACGTATAACGTATTCACGTACTAAAAACACGTGCAAAAACTGGTACGTGACTTATTAGCACGTGTCGTTAAAAAACAAGTAGTCCGCATAACATATCTCACGAAGATTATGTACTTATACTTGCTATGGCACTTAAGGGAGGTTTTTGAAATGTCACACCCTGATTGCTTGGAGACCCATTCCATGATGTAGAGCATCCACGCCAACCATGACAATATCATATTTATTTGTGCCACAAAGGGTTACAACTTTTTATATCAATTTTTTAAATAATTTTTCAACGTGCTTCAGGAGTGATACGTCCTTGATACGGGGGTCGTTTAAGGGATAATCACCATATCCAATTTTATTACTGGTTGATAAAATAATATATTTCATAAAAACAATGACATCGATAGCGATAGAATTCAAAAAATTGTTTGATGAAAAAGAGACCTCCGCGCCTATACGACCCCTGCACCAAGGACGAATCGCGCCTGAAGCACGTCGAAAAATTATCTAAAAAATTGATATAAAAATTTGTAACGTTTTGTGGCACAAATAAATATGATATTGTCATGGTTGGCGTGGATGATCTACATCATGGAATGGGTCTCCAAGCAATCAGGGTGTGGCACTTCAAAAACCTCCCTCTAGACGATCTCTAATACCTAATACTAGAATGATCTTCGATCCTATAATAAGGTAATGTTCCAACAAGATACAGAGCAAAAAAATGTGGGAGAACATGTGGCCCAGAGAAAAAGAGCAAATGTGTCCTCTGGAGCGTTACTAAAATGTTACTACAGAACAGCGGGCACACGAAAGACCAAATTCCGTACTATCCGGTGTTTCATTGTTGGCATTTTGTAATTTGTTTTTTTCGCTCAATAATTTTTATTTTGATTTTTTCCAAATGATTTTATGGTCATTTAATCACTCTAATACATAGTATATAGTAGAAATGATTATTATAGGACAATTGATGGATGGATGAATGGCCCACGTGGTCCTTTGGCTTTGCCGGAGATAAAATCGGAGAGTTGTCCGTTTAAGAGAAATAATCAAACAGATTCCGGAAGAAATCAGATCAGTTCGAAATTTGCTATGAAAATTTGTGCGCGAAAAGACCACAACTGTACCCAAGGGTAAATTAATAACTAAATTAATTTTGATGAATACTTCTTCTGAATTTTATCTCTTTTTTCGGATCGATTTTTGCCAAAAAAATCATCAAAAACAATCTTAACAACATCTATTATGCATTAATTTTATTTTAAATGACGCCAAAATACTAGTACTTGTTAAATTAAAAAAATATTCTTATGGATATGTACGGTGCTAGGACGTAAAAAACCGCCAAATCGGCCAATCTGGCCGGAAAACTTTTTCTAAACTTACCTGGCCGAAAGTAAAAAAAAGCCATTGTTCAGAATTTTATGCCCTATCTTCTGGTATTTTTATTTTTTGCTAATTCGAAATTTTAGTGAAAAACACATTTATTCGAAATTTTCGAAAACTCTCGAACTTTTCGAAAACTAAAAATAACAGAAGATAAAGCAAAAAATCTGCACAATGGCTTTTATAGTTTCGGCCTAAAAATCTTTAAAAAAAATTTTTGGACAAGTTGGTACATATGGTGGTTTTAGCGATCCATGTAACGGATTTTCAACGCCGATATTTCAGGCTCATACTCTGCTACCAAAGCCGGATGTTGAGTGGCGTTCGGAAGCTTAACTTTGACAAAATCAATGTTGTGGTGAACAGAACAGCCCCGTTCCAATTGGGTCATATTGACGGGGACCCAATTGATCAGATCTGCAACAATGAGGACCTGTGGCATGATTGGTTCGATCTGAAAAAGCACGGATTCAATGTGTCCTCCGACGGGAATGTTGTGGAAATCCAAACATCATATGACAAGAAAATGTGAGTTCAATGGGAAAAAAATTCGATACTAATTCGATGGGTAATAGTGAAGAAATATTCTAAAAAGAAAGTCTAAAATCCATGAACATTGAAGATTTTTCAGATCTTTTTTAAATCAATTATTCTGGGTCTAATGACTTTTTTGATAGATTATATTCTAAATTAATTTATTGCGTGGTGGGTCGTTTCCTGAAAATCGGCAAAATTGGATGTTTCCTGAAAATCGGCATTTTATACATTATCTTTGCATGTGAGACTATGCACTTCAGCATTCATTTAGTTTAAAAAATTAAAATCGAATTTTCGACCTAAAACGGATAAAAATTAAAAAAATCTTCGCTATAACAAGTGGTGTGCATTTCGCATTTAGCTCATACTCGTGTTGCTTCGTACCGTCCTTTTCGATCCCTATTACTTCGTGCTCGTACTCATATCATCCTTTTTAGGTCCGTCCTATTTCTTACTCATACTCTACCGTCAAAAAAAGCTCGTACTTTTTCGTCCGTTTTGGTCCATTTTTTCGGCAAATTTTCTTGCTTAAAGGTAATTTATTGAACAAATTTTGAATATTTTGAAAATTGGACCCCTTTTCCTAAGGATGAGCCTTTCCTTCATTTTCCGAGGCCATCGTACTTCGTACTCGTAGTACGAGTACGGCTAGGAGTACGAAGCAGGAGTGCATAGCACTGGTCTAACCAAAGTAAATAATTTCAATTAATTTAATTATTGTAACGAATTTCATTTTTACGCAGATCGGTCGCTAAACTGAACGACAAATCTGGTTGTGCCGTGTTTCATTTTGATCACACTAATAAGGCAACAGCAGGAGAGGAGGGCACCATTTGGAAGATAAAGCAAGCCGAGACGAATCCGATGGAAAGTTCCACTAAAATGGAAGAAGAAATTACGGATGAAGCGAGCATGGAAAATTCAACTGCTACTAATAAGAATGTTTCTGACGCAAATCCGGAAAATTCGACAAAAACAGCGGCAGAAGATGAAGTTTCTGAGACGAGTACGGAAAATTCTTCCACAAGAACTGCAGTAGAAGAGGAAGATCCCGAGCCGGAAGAGGAATACAACGAACCTGCTGAGGATGAGGCAAGTGCAGAAAAATCAGTACTTGTGCAGTTTACTTGTGCAATTTTTCAAAAAAAAAATTTCATAAAAATTTTTGCAATAAAAATGATCAATTTAGCATGGAATTACTAAAAGAATTCAATATTCATTATTTATTCCGAATATTCTTTTTAATGCCAAATTGTTCAAAAAATTTCTAATGTCAAAATTAAAGGGCCAACCGGAGTAGGTGATTCTGGAAAAGTGGACAAATGACAAAATTGGTGCTAGGACGTTAAAAAAACGCTGGCAAAACTGACCATTTTTAAGCTTGCTAGTTCATATCGAAAATAAGATTTTTCACGAAAATTTCGAATTTGTTCGAAAAAAAATTTCGAAAAAAACTAAAATTACAAGAAGTAGAGCATAAAATTATACATATTGGTTTTTTATACTTTCGGCAGCTTAAAAAAGTTTTCAACTAAATTGGCGATTTTTTAATGTCTTATTTCTTATTGCCAGAATTTTTTGTTAAAATTTTTTTTAATTCTTTTTAAAATCCGTGTACCCATCCAATCCGTGAACAAATTAGAATAGCAGAAGTTTTTATTAAACCTTTATGCCAAAAACTTTTCGACATTTGTGTGCTTATCATGAAAAAATTCAATCGGAACCCTGCCTATCATATAACTCTTCCTCTTCTCAAATATTCATTTTTAATTTTTCTACGATAGAATAAAAATATAAAAATTCAAAATTTATTTTTTTGTCATCTCAGGAGAATAACACCCATAAGAAATTCGGCGAGTTCTTTTGGCGCAAGTTGCGCAGCGGTGTGCGGTTGCGCAACTTTGATCCACTGGTGACGTTGCCTTACGATGTATTGGCCGGAGTTGAACCAAATCAAGACTTGTTTACCATCTGGCAACACCAAAATAAAAAAATGGCGAGCAAGTGCCAGATGCGCATCACATTTGTAAGCGGGCTGGGTCGTTTTCTCGAAAAGGGTCAAAATGTAGACCTAATTACAGGAAAAAAATTTAAAAATCGCTTGGCTTAAACAACCAAAAAAATTTATCGATTTTTTTCTAAATTCCCTAGATTCGATTATTTTTCATTTTTTACATAATATTTAATCTTCTTCGAAAAACATTGTTTTTTGAAAAGTTCGAAAAATTCAGACCAAGAAAATCGAGAACAATTTACTGCATATTTTTACCTTTAGAAGTTTTGGCTAAATCAGATTTCAAAAATTTCAAAATTAAGCCAGATTTCAGATTTTTTTTCTTGACCTTATTGAGGATTATTTTTATGGTGGTAGGGCAGGCCAGTGCTAGGGCGTTAGGAAAGGCCCATTAATGTCAGGCCTTTCAGACACTTTTTTGGACCTTGTTAGACCAGAGTATAACAGGCAAAGTTTTGCCAAATTTTATGCCCTATTTTTTGCTTTTTTTAATTTAGCAATTTTCCCTGCAAGGTTCAAAATTGTTCAGTAAGCCTATTTTTCCATATGTTCAAAAAATTTCCCTTTGCAGTGAAAATCAAAAAGACATAAAGACCAAAAGATAGAGCATAAAATAGTATCAGATCTATCTTTATATTTAAGGTCTAACGAGGTCTAAGGGATCTTGCCTTAGTGACCCCTTATTAAAGACAAAATAACAGGAAATAATAGCTATTTATAAAGTAAAAAATTATAGAATAGAATTAAATCCGAAATTGTTGAAATAAATATCTACTTTTGATTAGAAATGTAACTTTATGTTGTATTTTTTATATTTGTATTACACTGACGCAATTTCCACTGAAGCATTTTCCGGAAACGTTTTTAACGCCCTTAATTAACGTAATAGCATCGAATCAGTTTATACAAATAAAACGAAAATGTAAGACTATATTGGATTAATATTAATAAAAAAGTGATTTTTATAAAATATAATTTATAGCAGGCTGATTGCTCGGCCAGTTGTGTGGATACTCCGAATTTATGACTGATCAATGAAGCTATTTCTCTGATGGAAGGAAAAATAATAAATCTAAAAAATAATAATAATTCTGCAATACCGTATATAGGTAAGTATAGTTTTTTAATTTGCAAAAATAAGTACGATAAACTCTATTTAAATTTTTTATTATGATTCAAATCGTGCAAATTCATTTGTTCCCGGCGGAAATCTAAAATGAAATTACGGCTACCCGACATTTGGAGATTTTATATAACTCGACTCAAATGCAACCTGGGATAAATGTTCTTATAATCAAAAATTAGCTACAAAATTTATCTAAGCCCACTGAATTGGCCCACTCCAAAAAGGGTTATGGCAAAAATAAAGTTTTGGCCAAATTCATAGTACTTTTTTGAAATGATCCAATTTGGATGGGCTTTGCCTTATTTTGTAGCTATTTTTTTGAAAATAAGATCATTTTTCTATGTGGCATTCGAGCTGAGTTATAACTTATAACATTTGGTTTGCAATTTGCATTATATATCCACATATATGTATGTGTATACAATCATTGAATATCAGCGATCAATATCTTGTATTCGTATAATAATTACGTATAAATCCCAATAAATGTATGAAATATTAATTACTCCATCGGTACAATCATCATTCACTTGCTGGCGGCTTGAAACTTCCGGTGCCCGGACGGAAAAAGTTGCTTATCCATTTTCTGCGAAATTGCGAATTGTCGCCTTTTTGAACACTAAAAAAGCATTTTTAATTTTTGAAAAATAAATGTAATTTGATTTTAATTTAAAAGTATATATGAAAAATTTTGGGTTTTATGATATTATAAAAATACAAATACAGCTCATGACCAATTTATGCAAAATAAGACTGATTTTGTTAATTACTTTTTTAACTTCCACGCTTCGTTCAAGAATTTTTGAGGAATATGATTCTATAATTCGGAAACAAATTTATATATATTCAAGTTTAAAAAATATAAAATTTCGCAAAAACTAACTTTTTTATCGTTTATAAAATTCTAAAAAAACTTTGAAAATGGAAATCAAAAATTTATTGGAAATTTTTTTTGATGATTTTGATGTCAGACGATAAATATTATACAAAATTCGGACTCACTATACACTCAAAAAACCCCAAAAATGAAATATTGGATTGGTAAAAATTATATATAAAAATTTTGCTGATTATAAATTGATTTATGATCTATGTAATATAAAATAAATTATGAAATTTTGTAAATTTTTTGATTTACGAAATTTTTTAAAATTTAAAATAAATTAAAAAATATATACATGAAGTTCATGTGTGGTTGCCGGTGCGCTTGTAGGATCCGCCCTTTCCGAACCCGAAAGTTTCGCTCTTCGAACCCCCTGGGCCTTGCAACCCTGAAGACAGACCGATGATGAACGCCACCAGAAATGCGATGAAAATCACAAAATTCACGAAGAAAAGTTTCATTTTTTTCTAAAATAAATTTTTTTACTATTATTGTATGCAAATAGAATTGCCATTAACATCAATTAAAAAAAATTTAAGGTAATTTGATGTTAACGGGGGAGGAGGAGGAGGCAAACTTTTTACAGGGGGGGCTCACCAAATTTCAATGATGCCCCCCCCCCCCTTAACAGGAAATTTACCTAGTCGTTAAGAAACCAGCACATAGAACCGATAACATACTTAATGAAATTAGTGCACGTACTACGGTACGTGGTTTAACGCTAGTTCAAAATCGAATATTATGAAATACCTATATTTCGGGTTATAAATTGAGTAATAGATTAGATACAAAATGAGACCAAACCCGTTCGGATCGGATCATTATAAAAAATAAATTAATTATTTTGGCCAAATACACAATGTTTGCCATATTTTTTTTAACAATTGAACAATTCAAATGGTCTTTATCTCATTTTGTTTAGACTTTCGTTTTGATAAATAATATTGGTTTAATTTTTGCAAGCAATTTGCACTTTTGTCATGATGAAAGTTTGTTTATTCAATCAAGACAGTTTAGAATCCACTGATCGATGGATCGCCTTGCCAAATCATGATCTTTATTTAAAAAATTTCAAAATCATAAATAATTTAACAATTTGATTTTAAATGTCTATGAAAGTGCAAAAGTTGTAAAACAGCGTCCCTAAAATATTTACAATGAGGATATTTACAGTAATTTCCGATTGCAAGGAGGGAATTAATGTTAAATGATTCAAAATGTTTTGGAAAATACCAAAACATATTATTGTTAGTCTTGTTTCTCAACGGCACACCTTCGAAAGATCAAAATATAAATATTTATAATTTATTTAAAGGAATGCAAAATTGCAAAAATCTATTCATTCTTTTATGGCCAGGGAAAAATATTTTTAATTCATCAGCTTCTAACGTAATCAAATAAAAAATCCATGCATTTAATTAAAGTTCAAAATTTTGAGAAATCACGTACCAGTGTCACGTACCAGTAGTCAGGGAGGACACGTATAACGTAGTCACGTACTTTTAAAACTTTTTTGGCTTTAAAAAATTTTTTTTTTGAAATAAATGCAATGTATATTTTTTTAATAAAACGCCTTTCTTATACTAAAAATATTTAATATTACTTATACTTATGCATTTTGAGCATACATTATTTTTAACTGCCGATTCTTGTGGGGATGGAACATTTTTTGCGGATTTTATTAGTTATTTTAAAAATAAAATACTACATATTGCACACCATCCAAAATAACTCTGTTCAAGCATAACCTTGAGCAACAAGTTAAATGGCAAAAATAGAGCAAAAATTAGCTACAAATTTAGCATATTTACTTTCGAATTGGCCCGTTTCCAAAAAAGTTATGGCCAAAATAGGTCGTTTTGGCCAAATTCAATCTATTTTGGCCATAACTTTTAGCAAAGTGGTCCAATTCAAACGGGCTTATATTTGTAGCTATTATTTTGCTCCATTTTTTAACAACAAATTCATTTTTATATGTTGCCTTTGAACCGAATTATGGGGATGGGTCGTAAATGTAGGTGGCCCAAATGTCGGGTAACCGCTCTCAAGAACCCGGAGTATAAAAAAATGTATGTAAATTAAATGTATAAGTTCTTTTTTTGAATTACAAACCTATATAATAATAAATTCAATTTTGAAGAAAAAAATGAAAATTTCCTTTGTGAATAATGTCGGAATGGTGGTGGTTCTTTGTAAATCAGCTCATAAAAGAGTTGTACATTTTGAGAAAACACGTACAATGTTACGTACCAGTATTCATGGGTACACGTATAAAGTCAGCCCGTCACGCACTAAAAATACGTGAAAATTATGGTACATGAGTTAGCACATGTCGCCAAGAAACTAGTAGAACCTATAACGTACTTTATGAAATTAAGGAAAACGTACTACGTGTGATATTCGAAACAAACTAGTGTAAAATATTTGATGTTATGATATTGAGTAATAGCCTAGCTAGAATGAGCCTAAACCGTTTGAATTCGGCCATTGTGAAAAAATTATGGCCAATGTAATAATTTTATTTTTTGGCTATAGTTATTTACAATTGACCAATTCAAATGGCCTAAGGCTGCTCATTTTGTTCAAATTTTTGTTTCGAAAAATAAAATTTATTTAATTTTTAAGAAAAATTTTGTCACTTTTTCAGGATGAAAAGTTTGTTTATTCAACCAAGATAAAATTATATTTAGCATTTTCTCGGAAAGAAATCGATTGCTCGATGAATCTCCTCGCCTGACCCTGATCTTTTGCAAATATTGTTATAATTTATACTGAAATTTGATATAAATTCATAAACAAATTTTTACAACATTGGTTTCAGATAAAAATAAAAGTGCAAAAAATTTATTAAAATTGGCCGGAAATGTTTGCCATCAGTGAGTGCCATTTCCGATCGCAAGGGAGATGTTAATGGATCAAAAATGGAAAATATTACCAATGCAAATTTATTTTGTCTTTTATATATTTATAATAATTGAAACTAAATAATGATATTTAAAGAGTGTAAATTGGACAAGTCAAACCAAATTATTTTATAAAAAATCATAAATTCAACAGACTAATAGCAAATATGTATTAATTATTTGCTCCTTCTATTTACATTCATTGTAACTGGGTTAAAAAGCAACCTATGTAAAGAAACGATTTGGGGTCAAAAAATGGAGCAAAAAATTGCCTACAAGTTGAGCCTAGGCCCATCTGAATTGGTCCATTGTGAAAAAAGTTAAGGCCAAAATAAATGGATTTGGCCAAATTTAGAATATTGTGATCATAACTTTTCCCAAGGTGGTCCCAATTCATGAGTTTTGTTTCATTTTATAGCTAATTTTTTTGCTTTATTTTCTGACCTCAAATTCGTTTCTCTATGTTGCGTTTGAACCGAATTATGTTTAATGGATGGGCACAAATGTCGTGGCACAATGGCAATACAAAAAGTCTATCATCATTTATTTCAAAAGATATAAAAATGAGTGTTTTATTTAATATATTTTTAAAAAGCAAAAAATTGTCTAAAAGCGAATTTCGAATATTTCGACCGGAACTCTAAAACCCATACTGGATTTGGATAGAAAAAATCGTTCTACTTTCTGATTTTGGCACTTATAATTCTCTAAACATGTTTGAACTCCGATACTTACCTAAGCTATCGTACTGTGGAAACTTGAAAACACCATAGAAATTCTTTAAAAAAATTTTTTTTTCGAATAACGACTCTATCCTACTCTTAAAAATGTACCCTTATTTTGCGAGCAAGTGCCATACTTTTCACTTATTTTTAGTACGTGATGACTTTATACGTGTCCCATTGACTACTGGTACGTGACACTGGTACGTGTTTTTTCTCAAATTTTTACAACTAGCCCAAATTCGCGCCTCCGGCGCTCATTTGTGCTAGTTCTTTTTTTCTCTTATAAATTTCTTTTTCTTTCCTCTCCTTTTCTCACCCACTTCTCCAATCCATCAATCACCTTCTTTCTCACCTTTCCTCTCTCACTCCCTTTTTTCTCACCTTTCTCTCATCCCTACTCTCTCGCCTTTTACCCTTCTCAATTCTCTCACCTTACTCTCATTCCCTTTTCTCTCATCTTACTCTCATTCCCTTCTCTCTCACCTTACTCTCATTCCCTTCTCTCACACCTTACTC
>LDKF01000383.1:41657-77910 GCA_001026735.1 Rotylenchulus reniformis | reverse complement strand
CCGCAAATGTAATTAAAGTGTAAGGATTATTATAAAATAAAGTTAGTTTTTATAACCCCCCTAGCACCTCTAATAATTAGTCAACCTCATCCGAAAGTTAATTAGTACCATATTAATAGAGGTATACGGTAAATTAAAATACGTAATCAATTTGCCCCAAATAATATGTACGATGCATGATCGGCACCATTTTACTCGCCAATTATAAGTGCCAATTCCGGCTAACCACGAGCCTGTCTGTAAAATTTCACGAACAAAAATTATTAGTTTATGGCATAAATTGATGTTGCCGCAAATGTAATTAAAGTGTAAGGCGGCGATGACAGAATCTTTCATGGTACACTTTGCAGAAATGTGATCACCAACCTAAATAATCCCGATTTAAAAATCGTAGCCAACGAAGTATTGCCGACTTTAAAGGGTTATCTGCAATTATTTAAAGAAAAAATATTTCGGAGCATTTGACATAGATAGACCTTATTATTATAGTCATAGATTTTATATTTTGATTTTAATAATTTTACATGAATTTTGTTCATATGAATTTAAAATTATCCATGGATCTAATTACTCAAACTCCAAAAGTTTAATCTTATAAAACTAATTTTTCAAATTATTTTCTGTCTGTACTAATTTATTAAAGTATTTCATTAAAATAACTCAGAAATCACAAGGAAATTTAATTAAATATGGTATAATTCAGTAATAAAGTTAATCTAAAGTTCCAAAATAATTTTCTGTACCAACACTTAGTAATGCATTCGTCTAGTAAATTAATAAAGAAATCACAAGAAGAAATTTAATTTTTAATAACTATAAAATCACAGACAAAATTATCTCTCACATATGTATCAACTTTTTAGGAATACCAGACTAATTAAAGGTTGAATTTCCATTTGATTTTTGATGCAAAAATTACATACTGTTAGGATAATATTCTACATACTTAAGTATTAGAGCTGCATTATACCATTAAAAGTTCGAAAACTTCATTTGAAAGATTTTCTTCGATTACCAATATTTTAGCCTGAAATTAAATAATGAATATTTCATACGAAAATGAATTAATTTTTTTATATAGTTTTTCTATTTAAAACAATCTCCTTTAATAAGAAGTTAGATCAATAAATATTCAACCATTGTTGAAGTAATATTTAAGAAATATCTGCAATTTAGAAAAAATATATGTCATTATACTTTTTATAATTTTAGCAATTTGAATCTATATACATAGAGTAGCATTTTTTATTAAACATTAATATTTTAGTTCCATTTACAACTATTGTATATTGAAAATTTTCATAATTTAAGCCTTTTAATTTTAATTATTATTTTTTATGTTGTTTGACAGTGATAAATGTATTTACCAAAAAATATAGCTCAATTTCAATTATATAATTACGATTTTATGACTAATGCAGACCAAAATGCCGCAGTGGGCAATTATAGCTAATATCCTGTGCTAGGTCGTTTTGCCACTTCAGTCAGAATGGGCGTTTTGCCAATTCGGTCAGTAAGAATAAACCCCTCCAAAAACTTTTTTTTGAAACTTATTATTAGACAGAAAGTATAAAAAGCAAAATTGTGCAGAATTTTGTGATCTATCTTCTGGTATTTTTAGTTTTTCTAAATTCGAACAAAAAGTTAAAATTTTGCCGAAATACCGAAAAAATATGTTTTTAGTAGAGATCGGCAAAATTTAAAATTCTAGGTCTAGGTCTGGGTTCTAGGTTTCAGAAAAGTCTAGGTTCTAGGTTTTCTAGGCAAAAAACCTAGAAAAACCCAGACCTAGAAAAAACCTAGACCAAAATTGGCCTGGGCCCAGTCTAGGTTTTTTGAAACAGTGAAAATTGAATTAAAAAATGATAAAATAATAAAATAAATGAAAAAAAATTATAAATGATAAAACGCAAATTAATCAACAATTTATCAATGTAGCCAGGGAGGATGGGGATCTGTGCCCTCCCCCCAGGGGCGTAACGAGCCCAACATTTCAGGTGGCCGTGTAGAAAATTTTCAAAAATTCATTTTTTACGGGTGCATTTTCGGATTAAAAATAACTCGTTTTCAGGGGCATATTTTTTAAAAACTGCAATAAAATTCATTTTTTGAACTACAGTATTAGTTTATTTAAATAGGCCCCGAAGGTGGCCGCCGGGAAAATTTCGAAAAAAAATTTATACCATTCGAATTAGCGTAAAATTCTGAACAACTTTTCCTTTTATACTTTTTTGTCTAAAACATGTATAACAAAATAGTTTTCGGCCAAAATTTTGTATTTGGCACTTTTTTAACGTCCTAGCACCAAAAAATTAGCAAGTTTTTTCTAAGAAATCTCACTGTTCTAGAGGTGCCGGCGGCCCCGATAGGGGCCGCCGGAGAAATTTTGAAAATTTCAGACCTCTTCCTTAAGAAATTTTGGCAATTTTTAAAGGAAATCGGTCACTTTTTTCTTAACATTTTTCAAAAAAATTTCAACAGGGGGAACCTTTTCATTTTTTCGGTCATGGNACTGGCTAAGGGCTGATTTGTTTGCGCTTTATTCAAAAAGACAAGCATTTCTTTCGTTTCAAGCTTCAATTGAGATCTGTGATAGTCATAATTACACTATGGTATGAAATACCTTAAATTCGAATTTTTTCGAAAATATCGAAAAATGAATATTTTATGAAAATTTCGATTTTTTTGTTCGATTTTTGAAAAATAAAAATAAGTATAGAAAATAGAGCATTTAATTTTGCTCAATTTTCTCGCTTTTGTTTCGAAAAAGTTTTCGGGAACGCTTTGGGTCTTTGTACTTTTTGTATAGAGGTTTAGAGGTATAGACCCAGCTATTTTCTGGCACCAGCTGTTTCTGGAAATAGATCACCCTGTAGAAGAAATCTACTCACTTTTTTGCAAGAAATTGGGAATATTTTATTCAATATATTGAGGGATGCCGGCGGCCCCGGAAGGGGCCGCCGGAGAAAATTTGGAATTTTTCCATTAAAGTTGAATATAAAACTGAAGAAAAATCTTAGAAAAAAAACCTAGAAAAACCTAGACTCAAAAATTCTAGGTCTAGGTCTGGGTTCTAGGTTTCGAAAATGTCTAGGTCTGGTTTTTTCTAGGCAAAAAACCTAGAAAAAAACCAGCCTAGAAATAACCTAGAAAAAACCAGCCTAGAAAAAAAACCTAGAAAAACCTAGAAAAACCTAGAAAAACCTAGATCTGGGCCCAGACCTAGACCGATCTCTAGTTTTTAGTGGATATTTCGAATTTTTTATTCAAATTCCTCAAATTTTTTTGTTTTTGTCCCCCTTTTTGATTTATTCTTTTTTTCCTATTGATAATTTGTATGCTGTGGAATAAAATGTATATAACCAAGTTCGAGTGTAATCGAAAAGAATCGAGAAACCTGGAATTACATTCTTTTTTTCGGTTTATTCCAATTTTGAGAAATTTCTTTAGAAATAATGAAAAATTCAACCTTTATTAGTCAAGAAAACTCCCAGAAAAAAATCATTAAGTATATGCTTCCGCGTCAGTCCAAAATTCAAATCTAAACTGAACACAAAATGTGCACCAAATCTAACTATCATAAAACATGCCAATTTCACGTTAGTCCAAAAAATACAAATCTACTAAAACACAAAAATTTCTCTAAAGTCCAAAACTCTAAATCTAAACGCAAATGTCACATAGTTCAAAAAATGGGGCGTAAAATCCAAAACAGAAAATAAATATTCGGATATTCGGATTTTTATTCTTTACAAACTTTAAATATATTTATAGTTCCTTATTTTATTTTACGATTTTAAGTTCTCATGGAATCTAATGAAGAAAAAAGGAGTTTTTAGGGAGAATATTATACATAATTTTGTTATTTATCAAATTTGTCTGCATGCGTGGGAAAAATGATTGCTTTTTTGAGAAAATATAATACAAGATAGGTAATGTTATTCTCATAAAATAATTAAATAAATAACAATTTTTTCTTGATTAAATTGATTTACAGAAAATATTATAAATAGAGTATAAAAACTAATATCAACTTTTATAATTTCTAGGATTCGGAATTTATTTGAACTGATAAGTAATATCAGATATTTTTTAAATGACCTAATTTTTGCCTTTTATCATAGTACAAATATCTTTTTTTACATGAACCTTAAATTACATATTATAATATATTATATTCATAATAGTACATTACATCAAATTTATCATCATTTCATTTATTTTTACATATGTGTAAGGTGTAAGACTATTATGATTAATAGAAAAAAACCCGTTTTTTCTTTCTTGCTGGTTTCGGTCCTCTTTTTACTCATATTATACCTATTCATTAGCAGATAACCAATATTTTTTTCGATAATTCAATTATAAGGTTATTAACATCTAATTCCATCTACAATTTATCGATAATATCCACACAAATGTCCTCCGTCCAAATTCTGGTCAACCGGGGCGAGTACTTGTTCGGTGCGACTCTTCAACTGGTCGCTCTACCACCAGTGCTGATACTGCTNTACATCAAATTTATCATCATTTCATTTATTTTTACATATGTGTAAGGTGTAAGACTATTATGATTAATAGAAAAAAACCCGTTTTTTCTTTCTTGCTGGTTTCGGTCCTCTTTTTACTCATATTATACCTATTCATTAGCAGATAACCAATATTTTTTTCGATAATTCAATTATAAGGTTATTAACATCTAATTCCATCTACAATTTATCGATAATATCCACACAAATGTCCTCCGTCCAAATTCTGGTCAACCGGGGCGAGTACTTGTTCGGTGCGACTCTTCAACTGGTCGCTCTACCACCAGTGCTGATACTGCTCGCCGCCCCCCGACGAGTTCTGTCCCTGAAACGCGGACTCGCCGGCTCCCTGCTTGTCTACCTGTGCATCTCGCTCGCCTTCCTCCTCCCCACACTCGTCTACAGTACCCTGATGGTGTACAGTACATGGATTGTCCCGAGTACTGTAAATGGTACTGTACAATATGATGTTCAATGGATGTTTTGGACCGGCCTGTGGACTGTGGCCGCCACCGGAGGCATCGCAAATGCCACGCTGTTTCTCACACTAGACAGGTACCTAACTTTTGAATGAACATTCGTATAAGTATGATCTTGAAATACATATATTTGGCCTAGGTATTACCGATGAAATTTCTTTATTAAAATTTTTGAAATCGATTGATTAATTTAAAAATATTGTAAGAAATTATAACATTAGCAGAAGTTTCCGGTGAAAAATTTTCAAAATTTTTAATTAGCATGTAAAAATGAATAAAACAGATCTTAATATTAAAAACGATAATTTATCATTTTTATACCTGATAAACGTGATAAAAAAATTTACACTTGATAAAAATCTCAAAAAATTTCCTAGCACTATTTTGCTATTTGTTAAAAACGTGTAATCAAAAAATAATCACTTTGGAACCATTTGATTTTTCGTTAAAATTACTATTTTTTAATTTTAATTCCGAACACTTTTATTGCCTATCATTTTCATTTGTATTTTATTTTCAGATGCCTGACCATCCTGTTTCCGCTTAAATATCCTAAGGGACTCGGACAATTTGTTCTTCTTGCACTTGATGTTATTACCACTTTGATTATATATGTCGGATTCGTATGCTTATTCTTGATAGAAGAACTTCCGTTAAATGCCGAAGCAGGTAGAGTAGAACGAACAAATTTGGCCAGAAAAATCCTACTAGAATATGGTTTTGGAGGAATTTAAGAACAAAAATTAGAGTGAATTAAATATTTTTTAAGCCCAAAATCATGGATAATGGTTAAAATCAAATGGAAAATTATAGTTTTAAATTTTTATTTGTAATTATAATTTAAATTAACAAATATATGATTTGTTGACCCACTTAAATACAATATTTGGCTTTTTAATTTGAAGTTGGCGCCAATTTTCAGCTTCCAAATGCTTGAATCATCCCTGCACGGCCACCAAATGGCACTACAAGTACCATGTGCTGATCGGCACCTTTCAGGGCATTTTGAATTTGGTTGTTGGCATTGTGTTCCTGAGTCTGCTCCGTTGCAAAACAACCTCAGACTCGGCTGAGAGTGTCGCGAAAATGAATAAAATGGTAAATTAAGACCTTTTTAGATATTTTTGGATGTAACAGAAAACACCCAAAAATGATTAAATTTATACTGTATAGGTATCTTGTTCCGTAACTTTGATTAATATTTCGGAGCTCTTCATTTATAGAGGGATAAATCTCACTATACACATATTATACTTAGTAATATTAGGATCATATACTTTAATAATAAACTATAAAAAACTTTCAGCGCAATCGTGTTGTTATCATGACAATTATGTCTGAGATCATGCTCAAGATTTTGCCTGGTCTTATAACCTATATCGTCAACAATGTAAGATTTACCTATTAAAAATAAATCCAATTAAAACATATTGATAGTTCACTTCCCTGTTGATCTCCAACTATGTGGGCTGGATTATCATGTTCCTTAGCTCCGTGGACACATGTGCCGTATCGATATATTATTCTATCGTGTTGATCAAATGGCGAGAACTGATCAGGATCATCCGATCAAAGTTCGGATATTCGAACCAAACATCGACTACAAATATAAATTCGAACAATTGTTGGTCCACTCAAGTGGAATTGCTGCAGAAGACTGATCGGAGCTGATCTGAATTCCGGAAAAACATCATCAGAATTTGCTAAATGATCGAATCCAGAATGAACAAAAATTTGGATGTCTTTTTTGTCCAAGAAATACCTATAATATAAACATAATTTTTACATTGGATATGGATTTTTTCTCGAAAATTTGGATTTTCTTAAAGAAGAACTTTCTCCGATGCCCCTCAACAGAGAGAATTTTTTCCAAAAACTCTTAATAAAAAATATCAAACTTGGGCCGTCAAAATCACCTTTTTATAGCACCTCATAACTTTCGGTCTTTTTTGCAGACCCCCTTCGAACCTCTTTACAATTTTCATAAAAAATTTTTTGGCTAATTCCTTCATAGGTATTTGTAAAATGCTTCTCTCTCGAGGTCATTTTTCGGTCTCTATCTCTGTTCTCAAGTCTTTCACTCTACAAATGTCGCCGCGACACGATATTTGCTACCTCAAATGTCAAGCTCATTTTGTTTATATCATTTTTGTCATTCCTAAATTTTATTAAATTTTCCCTTTTCACACGGAATCTAACCAATTAAAAATGGAATTGTAGGTAGAACAGTGGTGCGTTTCTTTTTATCAAAAATTGTCTTGGTGTTTGATATATAATAAAAATGCAAATAATTATGAGACCCCATAAAATCCTATAATATAACACGGAAAAGTAAATTAGTCCTTTATTAAAAAATTAGAATATTATTAAAGGGAAATAAATTTAAAAAATGATTTATTTCAGTTATAATTCTTAGTAAACATTAAATATCATTTTTATATAATTCCAATTTTTTGCCCAAATATGTCCTCCATCCAAATTCTGTCAACCGGGGCGAGTACTTGCTCGGCGCCGTCCTCCAACTGCTCGCTTTGCCGCCGGTGCTGCTACTGATCGCCGCCCCTCGGCGAGTTCTGTCCCTGAAACGCGGACTCGCCGGCTCCCTGCTTGTTTACCTGTGCGTCTCGCTCGCCTTCCTCCTCCCCACACTCGTCTACAGTACCCTGATGGTATACAGTACATGGATTGTCCCGAGTACTGTAAATGGTACTGTACAATATGATGTTCAATGGATGTTTTGGACCGGCCTGTGGACTGTGGCCGCCACCGGAGGCATCGCAAATGCCACGCTGTTTCTCACATTGGACAGGTAATGGATTTTCTGATTTAAGTATGATTTTTTTATTTGATTTCTTGTAGATGTCTGGCTATTTTGTTTTGCTCTCAAATATCCTAAGGGACTCGGACAATTTATTCTTCTTGCAACGGATGTTATTACCACTTTGTTTAAATATGTCGGATTTGTCTTATCTTGGTCGAAGAAATTCCTTTGGACATCGAAGCCGGTAGAGTGGGAAGTTTTTTTTTTCTAAATTTTCGATTTAGTATCAAAAAGCATGAAAAATTTTAACATAGAAAATTTTAATTCATTTCAGAAATTGAAAATAAAATCAAGGCTAAGAATTCCTTAATCCTGTCTCCTGTCGAAGCCTTTAAAATTTCTTCAAAAATTAAAAAAATCAAAAATTGCTTCTTCCCTAGAGAGATTTTAGCTCTGGGCGGATTTAGTGGGAATGCAATAAAAGTTTGAATTTTCTGATTACCTTTTTTTGCTATTTTCGTTCTTTTTTGATGCCTTTTTATCATTTTTTTCGTGCCTTTTTAGCACTTTTGACCATTTTTCTTTTTTGCGATTTTTGTACTTTTTTGGATCCCTAGTTATTAGGGTATTTTTGAATTGTCATTATGATAAATTCAAATGTGAATCACCTTTAAATTCAACACCGAGAAACATAGACAATCAATGGAAATTTGATTGTAAGATTATTTTAGAATCTTAATTACGGTTTACGGGCACTTGAGATCCCGACCACTGAGGAACCAATATTTTAAATGAAATTTTTATAGGTTATGTTAAGTTCGATCCGCAAGTTTTCAAATCTCTTGAAAGTCGATGTTGTTGTTTATTAGAGTTTATTTTTTTCGCGAGAATGTCGGGTTTGGGGTTGGGAATCCTCAAATATCGGGTCCTCATAACGCCTTAATTCCTACAAAACTATAATATACATAATTAATATACTGTACATCTATTTAATGCAATTAAAAATTTTTTAAATAAAATTTGGCGTCGATTTTCAGCCTCCAAATGCTTGAATCATCCCTGCACGGCCACCAAATGGCACTATAAATACCATGTACTAATAGGTACAATACAGGGCATTTTGAATTTGGTTGTTGGCATTGTGTTCCTGAGTCTGCTCCGTTGCAAAACAACCTCAGACTCGGCCGAGAGTGTCGCGAAAATGAATAAAATGGTAAAATTTTAATCTCACAATTTTGTAAAAAAAGAGACGAATCCCGTTGAGATTTTTAGATTTACTTACTATTATTGCTAAGTAGGGTTAGACAAGACTGGTTTTCGGTTTGACAGGTTTTGAGGACTCCGGTTTTCGGGTTCGGTTTTCGTTCGACCCCCGGTTTTTGGTTTCGGTTTTTCGGTTTTTGCTATTTTGGAAATTTTGAAATTTTTTGAAAATTTGGAAAATTTTGAAAAATTTGGATCCATTTTTTAAGAAAAATTGGTTCAGTTTTTTGCATGTAATAGATAGTTTTAAATGCAAAATTTGGAAAATTTACATTAAAAGTTCCTAAAATGTAGCATGAGAAAGGTATTCCAGAAATTGGGCCTAATACGAAACGGGATATACCTATCATATTTTGAGAGTTATACAGCATAAAATCCCTTAAAAACGCTATTATATTATTGAACAATCTAAGAAACTACATATTTTAATCTGGATTTTTAACCGCATGTTATTTCGTGGTTTTGATTAATCCTCAATTTCCGGGTTCCGTCTCTTCATTTTTTAGAGAGAAATTTTTTATTATTCAGCGAAATCGTGTTGTACTCATGACAATCGTGTCCGAGATCATGCTCAAAATTTTGCCCGGACTCACAACCTGCATCATAAACAATGTAAAGATTTTCCACATTTATGTGAAAATAATAATAAAAAAATCCAATAAATGAAATCTTCAAAAAATAAACCAAATGCCTCTTAACTTTTTTATTTGAATTTTTTTTATAGATTTTCATAAAAAAAATTTTAATTTTAACTTAATTTTTACCGTTCAAAACATTTCAGAAAATTATTTTTAAATTTGAAATAAATTGGAAACCGTGAAATTTTAAGCAATCAAATTTTTTTACAGTTTACATCCCTGCTGATTTCCAACTATCTGGGCTGGATTATCATGTTCCTCAGCTCCGTGGACACATGCGCAGTATCGATTTACTATGCTATTGTACTGATCAAATAGCCACAACTGATCAGAAGCATCTGATAAATGTTCGAATATTCAGGCCAGACTTCGAACAGGAATGGAAATTCAAAGAATTGTTGGTCCACACTAATGGAATTGCTGCAGAAGACTGATCGTAATTAGTCATGATCAGAATTCCAGAAGAGCATCGGAATACAGATTTTCGAAGCATGAATACATCGAAAATCTGGTTTTTGTGTAAGTTAAAATTCATAAACTATTCAATCGGGGAGCTGAAAATTAAAACTAACAATAAAATAAATAAAATATCACATTAGAAATTAGAATAATCTATGATATTTCAAAAAAAGCAAAACATCCTCCATAAAAATTTTTGAGGCTTGCTAGACTAACAATAAAACTACAAAAATTATTTCAGATTTTTTGGCCTTTTTAGTTTTTTTTTGAATTTCATTTACAAATTTTGTAATTGATTTTTGAGAGAAATTTTGAAAATTTTTTGAGAAATGAAAAAGGCCAAAGATAGAGCATAGGGTTTGCAGTTTGCACAACTTATCAATATTTTAAGATAATATTTAATATATAATTGTAAGGATCGTTAACAACTTTTACTGACAGCAAAAATTCACACTAACGAACTTTCCTTTTTTTACCTCCACCATTGATGAAAGTTCTTTTTCAAACCAATGATAAATTTTCTCAATTGAAGAAAGTTTCAAAAAAATCCGCCGACGAAAATCTTTTGCATTTCCTTGTTAATAAATTAAAAAATTCTAAATATTCTTTGAGAGCCATTCCAAAAAGCATATATTACTAGATATTAATAATTTCAGAACGGTCGCCAATTTCTTGTATTAAGGGTTTACAACAGAGATATTATCGAAAATTTTCAGAAAAAAGGACATCAATGCCAAAAATAACGAATTTCACTGGGGAAAATCATCAAAATAAAGGACATTTCTTTGAAAAGAAAATTTGAAGCAATAATCAAATTTATGAAACATATATTTCCATCCACCAACTATTTCACCGTTGATAATATTTAGTTTGACCTTTTTTACCTCCCATAAATTCGTCCAAAAAATAGTTCTTTTATCCACCGTGTGGGGTGCCAGCGATCCCGATAGGGACCGCCGGAGAATTTTTTTTTTGAAAATTTAGTCCTTTTTCTTAAGAAAATTGGTCATTTTTAAGGCATTACTTGAAGAAAATCCTCTATGTGAGAGTGCCGGCGGTCCCGATAGGGGCCGCCGAAGAAATTTTTTGAAAATTTAGTCCTTTTTTCTTAAGAAAATTGGTCATTTTTTGAATAAAATTTTCTAAAATCCAAAAATAAAGGACAAACGAAACGGACACTCTTGGTCTGAAAAAGGACATTCCATTAAAAAAACATCAAAATTTCCAAAGGACGGGACCCCTCCAAAAAAGGACAATCCTTTATAAAAAGGACAGATAACATCTCTGGTTTACAAGGGTATACCAAAGTCAAGGATTTTTTTGAAATATTTTCGACCAAAAAAGGGAGGGGAGCTTTCCGAATAATAAATAGGTACACTGAAAATATCATAGCCGAATTAGTAAAAAGATTAAATTAAGGAGATAAAAATATATCAGGTTTCATGGGTAAACTTATTTATTAGATAGAACAAAAATTAAATTTTTCAATAACAAGTCATTCAGTATAATGCATATTCTAGAAAATATTTATTTTAAAAATTGGAGAACTAAACTTTACTTATAATATTTCATTTATCCGCATGAATTCTCCGAAAGCTTTTAACATTTTGACACATTAAAAATTGTATTTTCGCAATTTCGCAATAAATTAATTGATTTACAAGGAAGTTTTTTGTGGTGCCACACTTCGATTACTTGGGGACTCATTCAATTTTGTAGAATACCCGATCACGCTTAAAGCACGACAAAAAATCATTTGGAAAATTAATGAAAAATTCGTAGCCCTTTGTGGCACAAAAAATAGATACTGCCGCGGTTAGCGCAGTTTCTCTACAAAATGGAATGAGTCAGTCCTCAAGTACTTTTCGACAGTGGATATTTCGTCAGTAGACATTTCGACAGAGGCTTTGATTTTATATAAAAACAATTGGACTATAAATATCAGTGGAGAAATTTTTGAAAAACCGATGCCCATGAAAATCTTTTGAAAAACCGAGGCCCATGAAAATCTTTTGAAAAATCCAAGTCCCATGAAATTTTTTGAAAAAAACCGAGGCCCATAAAAACTTTTGAAAACGAAGCCTGTGGAAATTGTTGAAACATTTAAAAAATCCGAGGCCTTAAATTTTTCGGAAATCTATCCAATGCCTGATTTTTTCTAAGAATACAAATTTTAATCCTCATGAAGAATACAAAATGTAATTTTCTTATTTAAAAAATTATTATCTAAAATTTTTATTTTTTTTTGATAGGATTTCACTGCCGAAATGTCCATTGTCGAATTGTCCGATCACGAAGTAATCCTCAAAAACCTTCCCGTTTAGGTCAAAACAATAACATGAGTGAGAGCACAATGGCGGGGTTCGCTTCGATAACCAATGGCCCGATTTTGTACATGTTCAGGTCTGACAATTTATTTTATGTATGATTTTTTGGCAAGATAATAAAATATTCATAAAATATAAGTGATATCATCCAAATGTCATGAATGATATATGTGTTGGATATGATATTATAAATAATATATACCTATGTCCTATTTATTTATAGAGAAATTTATTTTTATACACGATTACAATTTACAATTAGATTTTAGCATCTTTTTGTTTCATTTATTTGATTTTCTTAATTGCAATGAAACTTTAGATTTCTAAATAATAAAAATAATCTAATGAAAAAATCTCAAACATAAACAAAGTTCTATTTTTTTACTCTTTTAAAAATGGTGAAAGGATAGAGTACAAGTTTTACTTGGCTCTGATTTGTTTTTAATTTTATGAATATTTTTATTTAAAATCAAAAAATTGTTAAGAGTGATTTATTTTTTTCGAAACAGATTTTTTGAGCCCAATTCAACTCGAAAAAATAGATATTAAATTGTTTAGAAAATTATTTAAATTAAAAGTTTTTGGTTTAGCAGCGAATATCGTCGAAATTTCCAAAAGGTGTTCCCGCGAATTTTTGGAGACGGTCAGACAACTGCAGAACAAAATTCCACTAGACCAGTACAAGAAGCTTGGAAATAAACGAGACATCTCCTTTGTATGAGTCAATTCAAAAAATTATTCTAATTATATATTATCTCCTCTATAAATGCAGAATACTAATATATATTTTTTATAAAATTATTAAAAATAAAAACAAAAAAAACTCTCTTAAAAACCATAATAATGGACATGTATATGTATGCATCAAAATATATGAATTATTATTTAAATATCTCTAAAAGGAGTTTTTTATTGCTAAAAACACCTATCGCAACTTTCCATGAAAGAATAAAAATGTTTTTTATTAGATTTCAAATCCATCCTTAGACCTTTTTAATTCCATTATATAGCCAAAAGTAATAGCCAATTTATTATACTATTTTTTCCATTTTTCTTCATGCCAGACTTATCAATAGATGGACTTTGGTTTTATTAACATATATTATAAAATCTATTATTATATGTCTATAACATATTTACTGTTCATTCATTTCCGGTTAAATAGAGTTATTATATTATTTGCATCTTTTTTTCATCATTTTCTGCCTCAACTATTTCCAAAATATCTATTTATTTATATATATGTTTTCTAATTACCAAATCATAATGAGAATGCTATCAAAATAATAACTAAATCATTTTTTGCTTTATTTTCATAAGTTATGAATTTTTTTTAAGAAAAGATCAATTATCTAATTGTTTTAAAAATTCTGTTAAGGGAATTTGTCAAGAATAAAAATCGGTGCTGGGTCTTAAAAAGGCCCAATGTGGCCAGTCTGGCCGAAAACTTTTTTGTTAAACTTGTTAGACAATAAGTATAAAAGGCAAAATTGTTCAGAATTTTACGCTGATTCGAATGGTATTTTTAATTTTTCACATTCGGCTAAAAATACGAAATATCCCCTAAAAACCCTAATTTTCGTATTTTCGTTATTTTGGAAAAAATTGGAAAAATTCGTTATTCGGGAAAAACTTTTTGGCCGAATTTCGAAAAATTAAAAACCTTTCGAATCAGCATAAAATTCTTAACAAATTCTGAACATTTATACTTTTTGTCTAACAAAGTTTTTGGCCAGACTGGCCACATTATGCTTTTTTAACGCCCACATTTGGCCTTTTTTTAAAAATCCAGCACCTAAAAATCTACAAACAATGATATAAAATACGTTCAAGAAAATTATGCAACTCAGGAATTGAGAAATAAATATAGATATACAACTTAATTATCATTTTAAGGATGTTATAATTTTTAGTGAAAATTCGTTATATAAATAAAGGTGCTAATTCAATTGCTTTTAATTAAAACACATAAAAATAAAGAAATAGAAAATTTTTCATTTTATCCAATTGATCACGAAGACGAGGACGACTCATATTTTCCCGATTTCACGTGATCCACCCTCTCGTCCGCGCTAAATCCCATTCCCTCTCCCACATGCCCAAGTACAATTGTTAGTTAATTCAATCCATTTTATCCATATTTGGTAATATCCTTTATAAAACTATATATGGATTAATATTTTAAATATCATCAATTTCTTTTAGCTTATATCAGAAATGATTATACTTTGCTTTTTATTTTTATTAAAATTCTATACAATTTGTACTTCACCTCTATTACCAGGTCAGCAATTCAAAAAATTTAAAATTTATTAAATATATAGTAAATCATGAAAGTAATATAAACATGGTAGAAAATGTTATTTTATTCAACTATATTTGATAATATAGTTCATTCATCTGTATTAAATCATTTAATGTGGAAAAAGTAAAGTTTTATTCATAAATTGTAAGTTATGAAATTTTAGATATATATTTTTGGCATACAGGTACTCATGACCAAAATGGTCATTTATTGGGTGAAAATAGTGCATTACGAGAGGAATATTGGCGAATTTGGGCCCAAAATTATGTTTTGGCCAATTCACTTTTGGCCTCATCCCTTGACAATTGCATTCATTTCGGGGCCGGGATGCTGAATGTCGATTTCACCAATTTTTTGCTTTCTGGAAGAACAGCTTACTATCGGTGTGTGTACATTGGGAAAAATGTGCGTCATCCGAATCATTATTTTGATGAACTCATTTCGGTAAGTTTTTTGATTTGAATTTTGTTGAAATAATGTCTATAATAAATTTGCCACTTAAAAAGGAAGGAATTACTTCTACGCTTATGGATAACAGATCTATTTTTCCCTCCTTCTAGGCTTTTTAAATTTTTCCCTTATTTATATATATATTTTTTTATTATCAAATGAAAAAACCGATCGAAATTTTTTTCCTTTATCCAATCGTAAATAAATAATATTCATATGACGGACTTACTGAGATTTTAAATTCAATAATATACCTATTTGATACCAATTGATGATCTTTCATAAGGTATTAAATATATTCTGTATAATAATTTAGCATTATTTCGTTATAATTATAACCGAACATATTAAAGCTTTGATTTTGTATTTAGTTTATTGCCTTGGCAGAATTTCCTGAACTGGTGATGGACATCCATGTTGAATTAGCCGACGGTTTCAAATGTCCAGATGTTTTGTTCAAATTAAGCGGATTTATTGACAAATTGCCAATTAGCAATGGTGGGGCCGAAATTGAGACCATAAGATCATCGGATACTGTACAATCTGCAAAATCTGAAACAGGTTACAGTAATATAGATGAAATAAAGAATGAATTGTCGTTGAAAACTAATGACAACCCAAATGATAATGAGATGCTTGAATTGTCCAAATCACCTGAGCACGGTAGGCTGATTATACCCTAATAACAAAAATTTGAGAGATAACGATGTTTAGGACGGAATAAATCGACCACATTCAATTCATCCGATAAAGGTAATTTTATTCGGATTTTTTCATAATTTAATTAGGAAATTCTAAAGCGAAGAAATCTAACAAGTTATCGACGGATAACGATGTATCAAAGCCAAAAACAGTAAACGTCCATTCTGCTGAATCATCCAACCAATTACTAAAATCTGTAGATTCTCGAATTTTAAAGGAGCATAATGGTGTGAAATCAAAGGATTATGCTAACGATAAAAAGATTCTGGAATCGAAAACAGTGACTGAAAATAACTGGAAGGAAATTAGTTCGAACCATATATCAAATTCGGAGAACAATGATATAGAGACTTATAATACCATGGATAATTTGTCAAAATCAATGGTCTATGGTATTTTGGATCCGAGCAAAAATGTTAAAAGAAAGGATTACGGTATCAAAGCACCGGTTTACTATATTCACCGTCCTAAACTGACCAATTACCCTCTGAGTTCCACCGTAACGGATTCGGTTAGTGTCGTAACGAAACCGATGGATTACGGTAGTCCTACGATTTCTGACGACATAAAAACTGATGAACATTTGGCGCGATTCCTGATCAAACATCCATATGGGATTAATTTTGAAGTGAAAATGCACTATTCGCCGGAAAATGAGGATAAATGGTCCAAATTGAAAATCGTCAGAATTATTTGATAAAGTCTGAACATTATCACTAGAGTGCGGGTTTTTAAGTCGTTATAATAATATGTTACTATAAAATTAGATTTTAAATCTGCTAGAGAAGCATTAATTTTTTTAAATATGGTGTAAATTTTGAACCAGAAAAATTAAATCTTTTAAAATAACTTAAAAACTTAAAAAATATATCTAGTGAACAAGCAGGCAAGCAAGCAAAAAACTAATTTCGCCTAAAAATCCGTGCCCTAATTCAATGTTATAAAAATTTTATTTTTTGGTATATTCTGTAACTATCTATCTGTATAAAACATTGCTTCTCTAAACTATGATTATTTACATGGTATTATAGTGACTAAATTAAACTCATTAATATTAAACTTTATTTTTTAGTATACGTTTATATAAAAATTAAAACAATGTGAAATTGCGAATCTTTAAATTTGCATAGAAATTGGTCAATATGACAGAGTTGATCACATCACATAATAAATTTTTCATTCACAGTTGGCTTCATTAGGTCGATCACACATGGAAAGTTTCTTGCTGAAGTGAAGTCCTTGGGGACAATCAAAGCTGAAAAGCAAATTTTTATTAAAATTCTTTTGACATTAAAAACAAAATTTTATTAATGAATAGGAAGATTGATGAAAATTTAAAAAAATTAAATTTAAAAAACATCTTTAAAACTTTCCTACCGATAAGCAATCGGTCCGACACATCGATAGAAATGCAGACAACTGTTTGGATCGGCAAAAAATCCATCTGCTTCACAAACAAATTCTAAAATTAAATTATAGATATTTTCAAATTTTTTAATTTATGTTTAAATTATAAGATATTTTAAAATCTTTTTTATTCGAATAAAATTTCAAACTCAAATTAAATAAATAAATTTATTTACTTTTCGGCGATGTTTCCAATTCGTTGTTTTTGATGAATGAAGCATTGCTCAAGGGGTAGAGAGGGGCTACGGTATTGCGCTAAATTTTACGCCAAACATAATTAATATAAAATACATTTTATAACCTTAAAGAAGACTTACCTGAGTACGATCAATATCCATAGGGCTGGGAACAGTAAGTGAGGAAAGTGAAGAAGGCTGTATAAAATTGTAAAAATATTTTAAAAGAGAAAAATAAATATAATAATATTAAATACCAAAGCTTTAAATTTGTTCGCTTTATACCTAAATTTTATTTTTCACGTTTTGCTTAAATAATCAGCAATAAAAGTTTTTGGGTAGATTTAGAGAAAACTAACTTTTCAGTTTTAATAAATTATCTTTAAATAATAATTCCAAATTTTTATGAATAAATAAAAAATAAAAGATTCCGAATAATGGTCGATTTTGCATAAATTAACTCACATATGTACAGTATCCGAGGACCGGATTGAACTGTAGGCCTGCAGGGCATTGCATACGGTAGGACTTGCCTAAAAGAAAAAATAAATTAATCCCATAAATAATTAAAAATCATACGATTTGCAGATGCCTACAAGAGGCATGTAAGGTGATTATTTCATCAAAACTGTACCCGTCAGACAGAGCAGAAATTCCTCTCGGTTGGCCAAGAATCCACTCAGGGTGGAGGGTGAGGATTTGAATCCGTTCTGTTGGCCATAGCAAAGCAAGGGTTCCGGAAAACTAGCGAGAAATTTATAAATTGTTAATTTATAATAAGTAAAAATATAAAATTTAATCCCATTTCAAAGGCTAATAATTATAAAAATTGACACTTTCGTAACAAACTTTGCTTATAAAAATCTATTTTTCTTACTGTAATAGCTGAAAATTTTTATTGATAAAATTCTTTATTATTTTCAATAAGTGTGTTTAGACGAATTTTTCTGCGCTTGGTCTAGATGTTTGCAAGGAGTATTTTTTTATGTCGTTGATAAGTTGTTTTCCATAACTTAGATTATTTTATTATTAGGATAAGGATGGATTCATAACTAAATGAACATGTTGAAAATCATAATTATTTATTATATGTTAGACCTATGTATACAGTATACCTTGTCTGAATTGGTCCTTGTCCAAGCTGGTAAGATGGAGGTTGAGTTGGCAGAGGTATTGTTGGAGGTTGTACGGTATTCAGATTTTCGGGTATGGTGATTGACTAAAATAATATAAAATAAAAAATAAAATAAAAATAATCTACATTGTTAACTGTTGAGTAAATTGGAGATTTGCGAGAGATATCGATACCGCCAAGAATGCGGGCTATTGTGCCTATCAGTGGATAGCGACCTGAAAAAATAAAATCAATAAAAATTTGTCAAATTTTTGCATGCAAAAAAATTAAAAAAAATAAATATAAAAAAATTAAAGCTTTATGCTATCACAAAAAATTTAATAGAAAATATTATTATAAGGGTTAAATATTTTTCCCGAATTTTTACTTTTATTATTTTTAATATTTTATCTACAAAAAATGAAATTCAAAAATAAAGAATATCAAATAAAATTGATTCTGACCAAGTTGGCTCCCAGGGCATTTGCCATTAAAATCGTCGAAATCCAGGGTCCAAACAAATGCACCTCCGAATTGATTTTGTCGAATCCAATTGAGCTTTAAATCAAATATATTATTATATTTTATTTTTTAATTTGGAATTGGCTTTTCATTTATTTTAATTATTCTGTTCTTTCAATTTAGGAATTTTAATTTTTCTTATAATTCTCTGCAAAAAATCGTTTTCCAATCAAATTTTTAAAATTTTTAATTTTGCAATTCCAGATCAAATTTCAATTTTATTAAATTTGATATTAATCGAAGAATAATTTTTTAAATTTTACTTTAATTTGTATGCTTTCCATGTCGTCATAGCTGAACCACTGGTCATTGTCGTAGATCAGAAATGGAACCTGGGTCTCGCGGTCGAAATACCTTTGCGCACCATTGGTCAATAATTCGCAAAACTAAAAAAATTATTTTCTTTGTTAAATTTTTATTCATTTGGAATTTTAGATAATATGATTAATCATAAAATATTAATTATTTTTTCTCTAAAAACAAATTAATTTTTTTGGATTCAATCAGATCAATTAAGAAAATTCTATAACTTATTGAGGAATGTTTTGCCGTTTTCAAATATTCATAAAAAATTATGAAAAATTAGACCTCAAAATATGCGGCGGTACCGGATGTTTGAACATATTTCGTTGCCTTAGCCGGTTGTCCAGGGGCATCCAGACCACGATATTGTTGCGGATTTGACAGGGTCCAACCACGGCCTAAAATTAAAAAAAATAATAATAAAAATTAAATAAAATGTCGAATTAAAAGTATAAAAATTATTTTTAACTGGATATACTTAATCTTACACGCGAAAAATAATTACTGGATCATATTTGAATTTTATAGAATTGAATACTTACCATAGGTTGGAATCCCGATGATAATTTTCGACTTTGGCATGCCTTTTTGAGCCCAATAATTGGCAGCTCCAACCTGTTGAAAATTAAAAATAGAATTAATAAAATATTTTTACACTAAAATTAAATATGGAGATGTCATTCATTAGAAAAAAAATTTAAAAAGATTTAAATAAATTTATTTAACCAAATTCCAATTGCGCAAAGCCGGGGGCTCCACGGAACGACCATACAATGGGGCATTCATGCCGGTTTGTTGTTCCCAGGAGCCATGGAAGTCGTAGCTCATCAGCAGGACAAAGTCGATCAAACTTTTAAAAAGTTATTTTATTAGAGTTAGAAAATATGCATGAAATAAGTGTTTGAAGATCAAAAAAATATTTTATACAGTTTTGAGTAAAATTTAAAATAAAAATGCAAAAGACAAGACGATAATACTTTGAGATTTTTGGGATTTATTTTAATTTTTACGGTTAAATTGGTCATATAAAATTTTAAGCATTGTGGTGGCCATAATTTTTTTTATTTTTTCGATCCCACAAATTCTTAGATTTTTGAAAATATATTCCCAATCAATTATATAAATAAAAATTTACCCTGCAAAGGTTGGAATGTCGTAGCCGTTGTCAATTTTGTCTTGGCCGGCTGCAACCGCCGCGGTCATTAGAAGCCGGGGCTTTGCGGTGGACTGAGCTTCAACTTCGATGGCATATTTTAGTTCCTTAAAAAATGAATTTTTAGAATTTCATAAAAATAATAATTATTTTTTCCAAAAATTACCCTTAAAAAGTTGTTGAAATTCTGTTTTTCTGCGTCCCCACTAGGGTATTCCCAATCGATGTCAATGCCGTCAAATCCATGTTGCCGCACAAAGGCAATGGCCGATTTGATGAAGGTCCGCCGATTTTGTGGACTAAAATTTCTTGTTTGAAAAATATTTTCCACTCTATAAAAATAAGTTAAAACATTAAAATAAAAATTTTTCAATATATTTGCCGTACAAATAAATTAGAATTGAAAAATTATACGTCGATGACATTCCTTGGAAGAGTCGGGTTCCAAAGGTCCATCCACCAAACGACAACAAAGTTTTCAGCGCGGGGTCAGAGGCCTAGTAGGAATTAATCATTGCTCAGCTAATAAAAATCATAAAATATTTATTTAGCTAAAAATTGATAAAAAAAATATAGTAGTAGCCTTCGATCAAACATTTAATGGTTAAAATTTCGGACCTTTAGGTCGTTGACCCTTCTGTACATGCCTTTGGGCTGCCAGTCGCTTGGCAAATCTGCAGAGTCATAAGCTCTGGAAAAGGCATAAAAAATCAGTTAATTTGAAAGAAACAAATTTAAGAATTTTTAGAAATAAAAAATAATTAAGAACTCGAAATTATTCATTTAAATAATTATGATCTTAAATCATGATAGAAATTTCTAATGATAAAATATAAACCCTTTTCGTTGAAATAATTTTTATCGATTTAAACCCTAAAAGAACATAAATTTTCAAGAACTAAAAAATTTAAAAAAAAAATATATTTTTTTACTGAAATAGTTTGAGTAAACATGTATTATGGCCGAAAAAATTAGCATTAAAATTAAAAAAATCACTTCGCTGTGTAGTCCTCGTTCATCCAACCAAAAGCATAGAGTATGTGGGTGCATCTATAAAAATAAAAAAAACATATAAAATAGAATAAATTATACAGTCCAGGAATGTATTCCTCCGGCATGTACTTTGCCCTGCCTTGTCGGTATTGAGCCCAATTTGTGAAGTAACAAGGTCGAAGGTAACCGGAGGAAGTGACTAAGATCATAAAAAAATTTAGAAAAAATTAGGAAAGTAAAAAATAGATTGAATTTTGGCTAAAAAATAAAGACAATTGAAATAAAATTGTGTGAAATATAAATAAAAATTCTTAATTAATCCCAAAAAATCTAAAGCTTATTGAAATATTTTTATGATTTATTATAGAAATTTTTTAAAATACCTGAATGCAAAAAGACCAAGGGCAAGATGCAGGCAAAAATTGAAAACATGGCCAGTTTGAATACTTACAAAATTTCTAAATTATTTTTTATTTAATGGGAAATTCGAAAGGGAGTTGATTTGGGTGTGTGTTCGAGGACAAAAAATGTGATTAATTTATTCCCCAAATCGATTTTTAGTCAAACAACAATGAACATTTAATTTTAAAAAATAAAAAATTCATTCTTTTATCAATTTTTAAATAAAATCCAAAGGTCAGAGTCATTTAGATTTTTATTCAAATTTCAAAAAATTAACAAAAAATTTTGTTTAGATCACTTTCAAAACAGTTTTAGTAGAAAATATTTTTTTAAATCGACTCAAATATGGATGGATGTTATGGGGGATACGCACTAGAACTATATGTACTATAAAAACGCACTAGAACTATATGTACTATAAAAAAATTAGAAAACCAATAAAAATCAAAATATATTCTTAATTGTTATAAAATCATCTAAATCAAAAAAATAAAAAATGGGTGGGCAGATGACACATCCGGATGGGGTGGATCTGTATGTACTTTGTACATATTGGCGGCGGTGGGGACCGTCCCCTCGATCATCGCGTTAAAGTGGACGCGACATCCAAGAAGCTATGCTAGACCGGATGGGGATGGATGTTATGGGGGATACGGATGAGGACGATGGTTGGTGATGAGTATTCGGGTGAATGGGTGAGGCGAATGATTTGCGGTGAATTATTTTATGGGTTTACAGTGCTAGGCTTTAAAATATGGCCCAATGTGGCCAATTTGGCCGGAACTTTTTTGAAACTTGTTATGCCAAAAGTTAAAAATTTTATGCTCTATCTTCTGGTATTTTTAGTTTTTCAAAATTTGAACAAAAACTCCGAAATATCCACTAAAAACAGTATTTTTCGGTATTTCGGCAAAAATTTCAACTTTTTGGCCGAATTTCGAAAAAATAAAAATACTATAAGATAGAGCACAAAATTCTGCACAATTTTGCTTTTTATACTTTCGGTTTAACAAGTCTTACAAAAAAGTTTTTGGAGGGGGTTTATTCTTTTTGATCGAAGTGGCAAAAACGACCCAGCACGGAATTGACGAAGTAGAAAATTTTTTATAAATATAAGGAAATTTTCTAGTTATTTATATGATATATGAGGTGAGAAGATTGATCATCTTATCTTAAAAATCATGTTTCTCTGAAATGTTTCCCCGGGATAATTCCTTACTAATGGTAATGGCCATTTGACGGACATTCACAATGAATCACCGCAAAAAATGTTGTTTTGAATAAATTTTTTATGTCCATTATTATTATGAAAGACTCTTAGAATGGGGGAAAATCCATTAGAGGAGACATCCACGACGGGTCACCGATTATCCTTTTGATTGAATACAAAAAATGAGTTGGGTTTTATTTGTCCAGTAAAATTGGATAATTGCTGTTATATTCATATTAAATTCAAAATGCAAATACCGTATTCTCTCTAAAATAAGGCCTAGGCCTTATTTTTTTCAACCACCTCCGAAGGGAGGCCTTATTTTAGAGAGGGGCCTTATTTTAGAGAGAGGCCTTATTTTTTCAAAGGTTGTCGGAGAAGGCAAAACAGAATAAAAATTGATTTTTTCTAAAAAAGGCTATTAAAATGACCAATTTTCTTAAGAAAAAAATTAAATTTTCTTATTCTCAGGCGGTCCCTATCAAGATTAAAAAAGGAAAAAAAGCCCTTAAAGTTTATGATTCATTTAAAATTTTAGTTAAATTTTTTCTTGATGTTTAAAAAACTAAACTAACAAGAAAGGCATCCTATATAGCGAATAAAGAAATTTTTACGAAAAGATGAAGTTGACAGAATTAAGAAGCAAAAAGATAAACGAGATATTATGAATGCATAAAATACATATTACTTCGAATTTTTTAAAAAGTATTCTTTATTTTGAAGAATCTCCCCATTGTATTATTTTATAACACCTCTGGCTTAACCCATCATTGTCAGAATGAATCAATTTTTTCGTAATTATTCATTTTATTATAAATAAAAAATTATTAATTTGCATTTATAGAAAAAAGGCAAAATTGATTATAAATAATTTATTCAACTCTCATAAAGGGGGACTTATATTAGAGAGGGGGCCTTATTTTAGAGGGAGGCCTTATTTTTTTCAACCATCTCCGAAGGGGGGCCTTATTTTAGAGAGGGGCCTTATTTTAGAGGGAGGCCTTATTTTAGAGAGAATACGGTAATTAATTTTAAAAATTTTACAATTTTTTTATTATTAAATTTTATTAACTCTAAGATATATAGGATGAAAATATTGCCAAAAAATAATGGCTAAAATTAGATTAACAAACAATATTGCAAAGTTTATTAACAAAAAATTTCAAAATAAATACATTTAATGTAGGATTGATTTAAAATAAATTTTTTCGTTTCCCCTAATTATCCAAACACATCTGCAATAAGAATTTCGGCATCGCATCATGGAATTGGCCCTGTTCAACCACCATCGCGGTGTAGGCCAAAAAGTCCCGATGTCGTTTTGCGTTGTGGTAAACACACTCGGCCAAGTGCAATAGTTGCGCATATCTGCGCGCGCCTGCAACTGCACCGCGTGCATACTGCAGGTATTGCAACAGCAGGTGCGAGTACCGCTCCGCGCTCTCCTGCAGCAGGGATTTGGCGCGGTAGGAAAGGCCCGGAACGCCTATAAATCGAAGGACTATGAAAAAATTTCAATAGAATCCTGAAAATTCTTAGGAACTTCAGTTTTTTAGATAGAGGTAGAGTTGATTTTTTAGATTGTGAGTATTTGTGCTTCTCAATATAGTAACTCGAATTTTTTGTAAAAAAATGCCTAAAATTAAAGAAAAAATTTCAGAATTTTTCTTGTATTTTTAATTTATGTCAGCTTCGAAAAATTTGGTCCTTACTGAATTTAAACAGGGCAATTCTGTTGGGCCAAAGATCTGATTTTGTTCCAAAATAAATAACCATGTGTATAATACAGAGTTTTGACTAATAATAAATATTAAAATATTATAACTATGAATTTATAATAATTTTAGGCCTTACTCGGATTCATTATGATGATGGCTCGCAATAGGAGGAATTCCTCCTTGGTCAACTTGAGTTCATTGTATGGTACCATTGAAAGACAAAAAATGTTCCATGTCATCTTTCGGACACTAAAAATACAAAAAAATATTGTTAATAATAATTTTAATAATAATTGCATAGAAATATAGAAAATTTTATTTAAAAAAAATTACGTTTCATCCCCCGTATAAAAACTTCCTTTTGGATTCCAAAAGGTTTTCATGGGACTCCATCCGTTTTGTTTGACCACAATCTCAGAATTCAGATGGGTTGAGCAGTCAAAATTGGTGCCAAATTCCATCAGTGCGATGCCCAAATAATTCGCGAGACAAGCCTTAAATTGTGGAATATTCATTTTTTAAATACTTTCTTTATTAATTTAGTAATTCGATAAAAAATCTGATTAAAAAATAAGATTTCTGATTAAAAAAAAGAAATAACTACTAGTTGGAGTTGTTAGATCAATGAATAAGTGTAAAATATAATTTTTTCTTCAACATCTAAATTAAGACTTGTAATACCAACAACAACTAACCTATAACTCCATATACTAAGACTAAATCATTCTATTATTTTAATCTAGCGGATTATTACTTGTGATTATAAATTCATTATTAAGCCAATATTAGCCGAATTTAAAAATTATTACAGTATAAAATAGAACACAATGTTGTTAAAAGAGTTTTAAAATAAAAATTAAAATTTTATAGAAAAATTGCTATGATGTTATTGTGTCAAATGAATTTGAAAAAAAAAGAAAAAAATAATTATTATATAAAAGTAATCATTAAATATTTAAATGGAATATTTTTAAAAAATTCTGCATGTTTATGTCTGTAAATTAAAAAAATAATTACTAATCATAAGTACTTTAGAAACCACTTAATTATAAATTATATTTAAAAATGAAAAAATAAATTGAAATGTTTTATTTAAAACCAAAAAATCGGGACCTGATCCTCAATTTCCAGACTGGCAATGATCGGAAATGACCGGCAGAGTTCTGCCGCCGAAATTAAATCCATGATGATCATGAAGCACCTTGTTTTGAAATTTCCATTTGTGATTATTCTTGCCACCGTGAGATCGTTCACAATAATTGGATCCGGTTCCTAAAACGAAAACTGATGTATTAAATTTTAAAAATAAATATTGAAAATAATAATTTGGCTTATAACAAATTTTCAACCAGAGATATAACCGGTTTTTTCGTGCTAGGCTAAAGAGATCGTTCACAATAATTGGATCCGGTTCCTAAAACGAAAACTGATGTATTAAATTTTAAAAATAAATATTGAAAATAATAATTTGGCTTATAACAAATTTTCAACCAGAGATATAACCGGTTTTTTCGTGCTAGGCTAAAAAACTGCACAGTTACAGATCGAAGAATTTTTGTCGGTGTCCATAGGAACCTTCTCTGACCGAATTACAGTGTCTGTCAATGTAATCTATCACTTTTCCTTTTTTTCCTCGCCGCGAAAGACAATATAAGATAAAAGAGAAAATCATTCGCTTCATATTGTTTTCCTTTGGACTTATGGACACCGGTCGAAAAACCTTGGGCTGTAATCAAAATTACTTAAACTATAAATGATAAAATTTTTCTGAAATAATTCTTTTTTATTTTTCCGTTTTTCTAACTTTTGACTTTTCTTTTAAATCTTCAAAAAACTGCACATTTACCGAAAATTCCAAAAAGCTGTATTAGTCGGATGAGATAATATATTTGGATGCCATAATTTTTATTTCATTATTTCAGCTAATGGAAATGAGTTTATATTTATTGGAAACATCTTAATATTTGCTGGACATCTCTTTCCACTTTCCTCTTCCTACAATGTGCTATTTTGCCTCCCATTAACATAATTGGAACAATTTGTTTTTTAGAATGATAAATTATTATTTCTTACTGTAGGTGTGTATTGGATTGATCAACAAGAGAAAATTTAATTAAAAAATAATCGTATATCGAAAATCATATTTTTATTTTTTGTTTTTACCGTATACTGCTCGAAATTGCAGACCAGACTCTGTCGAGAGCTGAGCAGGTCCCCGATGGTCTGGAATTGGTCTAAAAACTCGTCACGGATAAACCGTTCATTCTGCAAAAATCGCCTCAATTTGCCCTCAAATTTTGCCAAATCCGAAATTGCATTTCGCAACAGCTGGAACTTGTCTTGCATGACAGAATCTGAAACATCTAATTTAAAAATTTGTATAGGTTATATTTTGGCAAAATATTTTTTTGATGGTTTGAAATTTTTAAATGATTTTAAAAGTTGCATGTTAAGGATAATAACAACTAAAACTCTTTTTAATTTTTTTACATCAAACGTTTTATCAATTAAATTATGAGTGAATAAAATTCATATTTATTATTCATTATATATAGAGGAAATTTGGTCTTTCGCCATAAATCCGTTTAAAATTTATTTTTTAATATTTTTTATTATTTTAAAAATAAAAAATAATTGCCTGGTGACGGGAATTTTGGCATGTGTTCATCGTAATATTTTGAGGCAGAATTTTGTCCATTATGCTTCTGAATGATCAATGCCATTGTATAATCATTTTCTTCCGATGTATCAGTGTCAGTAACTTCTGACCAATTTTCCTTAAAAATTTTAATTTAAAATTGCATCATGAAAATAAAATTAAAAATATTTTGAAGACAATAAAAAATCAGGTTCCAATTCTATTTTTGCAATTCTATACTGTTTTATAACGAAAGAGTTTTTTTACTGGAAACCTTTCCTTTAAGCATTTTTTCTAAGTAAAAAAATTTACAACAGAAAATTAATGCTTCATAAAATTTATCAATGCCCAAATTTGGTCTAAAATCTAATTGGTATATTTTGTGAGATGTTAGAGCACCCTCCGAATTGCCATACTAATTCTAAATCAGATTAATTTGTTTAAAATTCTTTTAATATTTTAAAAATAATTAAACAATTTAATAAAAATGTATGAGCCTATACCTAACCTTAACATAAAAATTAATTTGCAAACATATACAGGTTTAATAAAAATTATATTATGTCCAAATTTAACAAACTTGGCAAATTGACCTTTATTTTAGCTTCATCATTCCCAACTATTTTATTTGTGCTCCGATATTTCATGGCCCTCTCCTTGCGTTCCGCCAATTGGACATTGTATTTTTCGCCCAAGTTTGGGTCCTTGATCGCCACCACTTTTTCCGGATTCATGCCCGCCAACAAGCACAGGTCCAGACGACAACTCGGGCATTTTGTAACTAAATTTAAATTTCAAAAAAAATTAAAATCTTTTTTTTAATAAAATTCGTTATTAATTTTTAATTTTATAAATTCTAATTTTTCTAATTAGTGGAAATCTCTTATAAGTATATTACGTGATTAAATCACTGATAAAAATTATTTTATTGATTTTACATTTGACATCGCAATTCAATTTGCGTCGGCAATGGTATTGTCTTCGTTCCGTAACGGCCCTACGGAAAAATTGTTTACAGGCTGAAAATTTAAAAAATAATATTCAACTTTAATATTAATTACTGTATTTTTTCTATTATAAGATAGTGCCCTATTAAAACTCATCTTGAAGGATTTGAAAATAAAAATTTTAATGGCGTTAAATATTAATCAATCTAATCATGAAGTTCAATCAAAAAATTAATAAAATAATTTGAAAATAAAAAGAAATAAAAAGCAGTATATAAATAAATTTAATTTTTCACCGCCGTTTTCTAGTGAGAGAAAGAGATTTGCTTAAGATTAAAATTCTAAAAAATGAACAATACTCTCTCTATCCCGAAAATGGATAAAAAATCGGACTTTGAACAATTTTTATTTTATTTCTTACCCTCACAACTGTAGGCATCGTAGTAATTATAGGTAGCTTCGCGACCGCAAACTGCGCAAATAATGTCATGTCTTTTCGGTTTTCTGATCCGTATTTTTGTGCGATTTTCCATGAAATATTCAGATGAATTTTTCCTGAATTTAATCAAAAAATTATTTCTATCAAAACAAATTACATTTATACTGTAGTTTTGTTCTAATAAATATGTATGAAATTTTTAATGATAAGAATGTTCAGCATCATCATGCTATAATATATTAACAAACAATTTTAAAATAAAAAAAATATTAATTAATAATAGCTTATTAAATGAATATTTAAAATAGGCGTTAAATGGAAGGTTTTAAGTTCTCTTAAAATAATCTTTTGAGGAAAATAATATTGAAAAAATGAAAAGTTATCTGTAGTTAAAAAATCACAAAAATTACAAAAAATATAAAATAAAACATTTTAATTTAAAATATGATTAATTAAGTTTTGATTAAATTTCTCTGAACATAATAAATAAAAATAGAAATTAATATTTATTAAAGCAAATTTTTCAGAAATTTCATTATAGTTATTTCCTTTTTTCAAAAATATTTTTTTTAATAAATTAATTAAAAATTGTAGTTAGTTATGGCGTTTTAATGACAAAAAATGTACACCTTATATTCCTATGGATCTATAAAATGCGAAGGTAATGTGCATGCAATTTCACTCGAATTATGAGAGAATTTTGGTGCTGATCTTCCCCATTCGTCGTACTGCCTGATTAAATAGTGGAAAGATCGTACAAATAATTGCTGCTGATTTTAAATGTTTTGAATAAAATTATTAAATAAAAATATTTTAAGAAATGAAAAATAGAAAAATAAAAATATGAATTTATTTGATGAAAAGTATTTTATTTTACAAAGTAAAGCATATTTAAAATATGTCAAATAAAACAAAATTAAAAAATGGGTCCATTTTCATAGTTTCCGATATTTCAGGAAATGTTGGCTTTTTTTATATTAAAAAAACCAAAATTATAAATAATTAAACATTTAATCAACCGATTCCAATTCCGAGCTTTTTTTAAAGTCAGTAAAAAATAAGATTTGAACAATTTTTTATTTAATAAAGGGATATGTACATATAATACAGAATCAATACATATTATAAATTATTATATTGAACACAGAAATAACACATTCTCTAAACCAAAAATATGCAAAAAAAGTCTATAGCATGGCCAAATTTATTTTTGAAATGAGATGCAGATGTATGAAGCTGAAATATTTAATTTTTTAATTCATAGAAAAAATCCGATGAATAAAAATTAAGAAAAAATAATTATGACCTTATATTTACTAAATTAGCATAAAAATTACTCTGTTAAATCCTAATATGTATATTCTTTTATAATGGTGTCCTATTGATTATTATCATTATTGCGTGTGTCGGACGGAAAATAATGAAAATGGGTGGGAACTGGGGAATTCAATATACCCATTGTTGACATTCTCATTAGTATAACGGATGTTTGAGTCCGTACTAAATTAATAACCAATTTTTGTTCGGAAATTTCAATGGTATAAAAAACAGCTCGGTGATAAATTTGTTAAAAATTCCTAAATATTATCTCAATATTTATTATAGGATAAAATAAAATGATCCAGGGGGACAAAATTTATTATAGGAAAATAATTAAACAAAATTTACAATGATTGATATTAGTATATATGCAAAATATTTTTTATTTGTTGATTTCAACATTAAAGAAAAAAAATTTAAAATTTCTTACGGTTGAAGTCTGAAATTTTTTTGCTAATGTGCGATTTAAGTCCTTTTCAATCAGCTTATAGGTATATTGACACAGCCTTCATAAAAGCACATAACAAATAGAATGGTGATTCGTTATGAATTGTAATGAGATCAGATGTGCTGAAAAAGTTGAAATAATAGACGAAATTCCATTTTTATTGATCCTTGAAAATTTTTTTAATAATACCTAAATAATTGATTAAATTTTTTATTAAAAATGATGCTGAATTATTTTCCAAAGTCTTCATGCGAAAAATATAAATTGTTATAATGAATCTTTACTTACTATGCTATTTTGTATATGTCTTTTATTTAAAAATTTATTTAAAAACAAAGATATAATAAACGTTTTTTAATTATTAATTAAAATAATGGTGATTGAAATTCAATACTTCATTATGGAGATTTTTATATGAATTTTTAGACACTAGAAATGTTAGAAAAATTTTTTCATAATAAATAAATTCTGGAAATCATTAAAAATTAGATCAAAATAATAAAAATTCATAGCGATAGAACTCATAGCAGTATATACATAATTACTATTAATATCTTAATTATGCTAATAACCAAATAAATACTTTTAGGTGAAATAATGGAAAAATTGCTCATTTTAGAGTCTGAATGTGGTGTATGGGTATGTGCCTCAAGTTTCCGTGGTTACCATTTAGAAATTATAAAATTTCTCTATGATATAATTAATTTTAAACGAAAATTGACCCAATATATTTTTTATAAATTAAATTGGGAAAATATTCTAAATTAATAGACCAATAAATAGGAAGCAAGTAAATTAATAAAGATGTTTTATGAAATGAAAACTAATTGTTTATTAGGAAAATATCTGGTTTATGAGGAAAAAACGATGTAAAAGCATAAATTCTGCACAACTTTACTTTTTATACATTTGGTTAAAAAAATTTTATAAAAAAAGTTTTTAGTTAGATTATATCATTTGGCACTTTTTTTCAACGACCTAATACCAAAAACAATAATACTAATAACCATAAACACTCATTACAATTAAAAATATCTAATTTAATGTCTTTATTGTTATGTATTTTATGTTTGCTAATAATTTTAATGGTTAGTAAAATCTAAATTTTTCGACTCAGCCTCCAGAAAAAAATTTTTCCGACGCTAATTGGTATTAAGTTGATGCTTAACTGATCAAATTAATGTTTAAGCCGCCATTAATTATTTTTCGGTGAATGATAGTAAAAATTTATTAAAAAACACTATTTAAAAATCACTGATATCAGGGTTGTATGAATATAATCCTTGAAAAGCATTTTATAAAACCATTGGCATCAAACGTACAAATGTATTTATTTTGTAAAAACTTTTTTATTTGATTTATGAATTTTATTAGTGGAAAGTACTATTTAAAAATTTCCAAATCCGATAAATCGGATTAAATTCCCAATTAAAATATTTTCGATGATGGATTATCTCTAATTTTCCAGGCAATAAATATTTAAAACATTGTTTGTACCCTTTGATTCATTGTTTTTCAAATTTATAATTAGGAAAATGATGAATTTTATAATTTTATTAATAAGTTTTTCTTTGTTACCGATTATTCTATGGGCCAATGAGGATTTGGAACGAGTTATTAAAGGTAGATGGTTTTAATTTATATACTAGATTGTTCGGGTGGAACCCGACTTCGGTGATCACACGTATTAGTGACCATTCCATTCCCCATTATCGATTAGTTCTTACTGTAGACCCTTCCCTCCTTTGTCCATTTCTTCCCCAGTCACATCCTCAATTCACTTTCATATTTCGCTCCCATTTTACTCGCTCCGACCCGAACTTATATATTCCGCCCAAATATTGTTCCCTCCTTTATTGACTAAATAAACTTATTTATTTACTGTTCGTCAATTGGGGACAAGGGCATAACAATTGGCGACGCCCTACAGAATTTCGGACATTTCGGCGACTCTGGAAAAGTGGGTTTGAAATTTTTGGCTTTTCCCTGATTTGCAGTTGGAAAGAATCCACCGCATTTCGCCTCAACCCAACTTCACCGCGGCTTCGAATCTCAACTTCATCGGAAACTTTCGGATTTTCGCCGCAAATCTCAACCGGATTTTTCGCTCCTGTTTAAGTGCTTTGGCAACACTTATTCAGGTCGACCACGCGAAACACTCTAGCCCCTGTCTTGTAGGCAGTGATAGCATTTGCTTGTAGCAAATCAGGCATTAGAGTGCACATCCACTTCGCTTCAACAATTTCGGCGATCGATCGATTTTCGGTGAACACTGCAAAGGATGACCGATCAGCAAACCATCCAGCAGTTGACGCGGATGTTGGCAGAGCAGCAGGCATTGGTCACGCAGCTCATGCAACAGAACCGGCAACCGACACAGCTTCTCCCGGCGCTCCCCGACATTGAATGCTTTGACCAGGATGGTCAGCATGGCAGAAACATTGCGGATTGGCTTGAACGGTTCCAATTTGCTGTCGAATGTGCTGCGCCGGGGCTGACACCTGAAAGCATGCTGAAGTTGCTGATGACGAAGCTGAGCGAGCCTGCCTTCAGCGAGTACACAAAGTCGTGCCTGCCAAAGAAGGTCACCGATTTTTCATTCGACGAGACCTTGGCTCAGCTGAAAACCCTATTTGCCAAGCCGCAATCGATCTGGATTGATCGATATGAGTGTTTGCGCGCTTCAAAGGATTCGTCCGAGGATTTGCGGACATTCATCAACCGGCACAAGAAGCTGCTACGGGATTTCGAGTTCAAAAAGCTCAAGGAAGAGCAATTCAACTGCCTGATGCTGCTCACTGCGCTGAAGAGTGCCAGTGATTCCAACCTCCGCAAGCGCATTTTGGCCAAGCTGGCGGCCGATGGCGACAATGTCAAGTACGACGGAGTAGTCGAGGACCTCCTGATGTACCTGTCGACCATTGCGGAGGCCAACATTCTCGAACAGCAGCAGGTGCCGAAGGTCTTTGCAGTGAAACAGAAGAGTCAGCCGAAGCAGAACGGAGCAAAGGAACAACCAGCTCAGCGGATCCAGTGCTGGCGATGTGGAAAGGACTCCCATCGGCCCACTGAGTGTCCCCATGTCAAAACTGTGTGCCGGAAGTGCACCAAACAGGGACATCTCGAGTCGCAATGTGCGAAGCACCAGGAATGGCTGAAGCGGAATGCTGGGAAGGAAGGAAAGAAAGTCAACAGCATTTTCCTCGGTGGAGTTCTGGTTAACTCGGTTAACCAGCTGAACAAGCTCATCGAGGTCCCCGTCAAAATCAATGGCAAAGCTGTGCAATTCGTGCTTGACTCGGGTGCCGAGGTGACAGTCATCAATGAGGATGCTCACCGGCTCATTGGAAAGCCAAGATTGGACCCATTCAAGGAGCAAGCAAGGTACCACGACGGTTCCACGTGCACATTGCTTGGTCGGGGAGAAGCGACCTTCCAGCTTGGAGATCGGTCGCATCATGGGCAGTTTTTCGTGTGCAAGAAAGGGTCACTGAACCTTTTGGGAATTGACATGCTGGATGCATTCGGGCTAATGCAGGATGTCCGCAAGAGTGTGGCCGCCGCTTTGCAGATTAACCAGATCAAGCGGAAGGAATCCTCGGCTGGAACTGATGTCCTCGACGGACTTCAGCGAAAATTTCCGGAGGTATTCAGGCCAGAACTTGGACATTGCAAGAAGGNGTACCACGACGGTTCCACGTGCACATTGCTTGGTCGGGGAGAAGCGACCTTCCAGCTTGGAGATCGGTCGCATCATGGGCAGTTTTTCGTGTGCAAGAAAGGGTCACTGAACCTTTTGGGAATTGACATGCTGGATGCATTCGGGCTAATGCAGGATGTCCGCAAGAGTGTGGCCGCCGCTTTGCAGATTAACCAGATCAAGCGGAAGGAATCCTCGGCTGGAACTGATGTCCTCGACGGACTTCAGCGAAAATTTCCGGAGGTATTCAGGCCAGAACTTGGACATTGCAAGAAGGCTAAAGCACATTTGGAGCTGAAGCCGGACGCCATTCCTGTGTTTTGTCGGCCACGCCCCGCACCGTACAACACGAGGTCGGTTGTGGAGGCAGAGCTGAAACGCCTTGAGCAGATGGACGTCATAAAGCCCGTCGATCACACCCGTTGGGCCGCACCAATCGTTGTGGTCAAGAAGGCCAACGGGTCGGCACGCGTTTGCGCGGACTTTTCTACCGGCTTAAACAACGCGTTGCTGTTGCATCAGCACCCCCTGCCACTGCCCGAGGACATTTTCGCCACGCTGAATGGTGGCCGCGTCTTCACGCAAATTGATCTGCGGGACGCATATCTGCAGGTTGAACTGGACGAGGGATCAAAGGAGTTGTGCACGATCGCCACTCATCTCGGAAATTTCCAGTATCAGCGGCTGCCTTTTGGAGTGAAGTCAGCTCCGGGGATTTTTCAATCCATAATGGACAACATGTTGGCAGGATTGCCGTTCGCCGTTGCATATCTGGATGACGTCATCGTCGTCAGCAAAGATCCAGAAGAGCACAGGAAGCACTTGGAAAAAGTCTTCCAGCGAATCGAGCAGTTTGGATTCCGGATAAAGCCTGAGAAGTGCTCCTTCTTCAAGAGCCAGATCAAATATCTGGGCTTCATCGTCAACAAGGACGGAAGAAGGCCTGATCCAGCGAAAATCCAGGCAATTGCTGAAATGCCTGTGCCAACTGATGTGCCAAAACTGCGATCATTTCTGGGGATGATTAACCACTACCAGCAGTTCGTGAAGAACATGAGGTTCATCCGCCAGCCGCTGGACGACTTGCTGAAGCAGGATGTGGTCTGGGCTTGGTCACCAAAGTGTCAGGAAGCATTCGATAAAGTCATCAAGCTTCTGAACTCGGATCAGCTGCTCGCCCATTACGACCCATCGCAGGAGATCATCGTGTCCGCCGACGCATCTGAACATGGAATTGGCGCCGTGATTTCCCATCGCTTTGCTGATGGCAGCATGAAAGCAGTCGCCCATGCGTCGTGCTCATTGTCCCCTGCGGAGAAAAACTACTCGCAGATTGAAAAAGAGGGACTGGCACTGATCTACGCAGTGAAGAAGTTCCACAAGTATCTCTACGGGAGACACTTTGTGCTGCAAACGGATCACAAGCCGCTGCTGACCATCTTTGGCAACAAGAAGGGGATCAAAGCCTGCTCAGCCAATCGTCTACAGCGTTGGGCATTGACACTTCTGGCCTATGACTTCGATATTGAGTACCAAAACACCCTGGATTTCGGTCAGGCTGATGCCCTGTCGCGACTAATCGCCAAAACGCCGAATCCGGAGGACGACATCATCGTCGCAAATTTGTCTGCGAATTCAGAACAGCCATCTTTGAACGCTGTTTTGACACAGTTGCCCGTCAGCTTCGCAGATCTGGTCAAGGCCACAGAGCAGGACGAGACGATCCAGGCGGTGATAAAGTGTATCCGGACGCAATGGCCACACAAGAAAGCGATGTCTGAGGACATTATCGCATTTCACCGACGCCAAAATGAGCTCACCATCGTGGATGGATGTCTGCTCTTCGCTGA
>LDKF01000383.1:3372-26225 GCA_001026735.1 Rotylenchulus reniformis | reverse complement strand
ATAATTAAAAATAAAATTAGATAATTATGTTTAAAAAATTTGAAATTTATTTTAAACAAAATAATAATAAGTAATTTTATAAATTTACATATAAAGTGACCATTAATTAAGATTATTCAACTTATTTTTTAATGATATAATTCTTAAAAATATTTTTATGATTAAGTCATACAATTTGAAATATGTATCTTATTTAGCAAATGTTTATAATGAATCAATTATAATAAATATTTTTGTCGTATCTATGTACGTATGTTCCGGTGTAGAATAGATCATTTCTGCTCACATCATCACATGTAAAATATGTGTGATTGTTATTTCCAAAAATCGGAAATTGAAATATCAGGGACAATGGATTAAAACAAATAGTCACCACAATAATTTTTATAGAGCACAAGGGGTGTAATCGATACATCTTGTTTAAAATTTTAAATCATAGATATGATAATGAGTTTTAACAGATCGTAGATAAAGTTGTAAAATATTTGTTATGTAGATTAGAAACTATTGGTAAATTTCTTCCTAATCATTATTTATAAATCACATCATCACATGTAAAATATGATTAATAAACAAAATTGAAAATTTACAAATTATTAAATTGTTGATTTTATATCATGTAAACAGCATTTTATCATATTTTCGCCTCTATTATAAAATCAGTAATTCATTTAAAATTGATTTCGCCATTTATAGTCTATAGCTTGTAATTATTTGGTAATTGTTTCTAAAGAAGATCCTATTTCAGATATAAAATTGATTTGGTAATGTTAATGTGAAAGTACAGAACATTAACACATTATGGTTTCCGGAAACTTATTTTTATTCGGAAAAATTCTTATAAATTAGATCAAATTTGAGCGAACTTCCAATTAAAGAAGCGCATTTTCATTTTCATTGGTAAATATAATTTTAATTTTAAATATAAATAGGCAACAATTGATGGTTAAAAATTTGTCATTTTAAAATATCACTAAATTTCCAGAATATAGATAAATGAATTAAAAATTTAACAAAAAAATTCAATCACTATACCTATATTTAATAAATCCTAAAAATAAAATCAGGAAAATATGTTCAAAAATAAGATATTAATATTTTTATTTATTTTTATCACCAATTCACATTTTTCTCATCCCGCGCCCACCACCGTTGAAGAAACAAAAGGTTTTTATTTGAAATTTTCCTAAAATATGAATATTCTAGGCCCCGAAAATCCAACTCCAAGTGAAATTCCACAATCAGCAGAGGAAGAAAAGGGAATTGCGATCAGTAAAGGCAAAATAATAATTGATGGAAAAAATTATCCGGCAGAAGGTAGAAGTTCATTTTTAAATTTTAGTTGTAAAAATTTGAGTAAAATTACAGAATTTGTCAACAAAAATGAAGAAACCGGTGTTGAGGAGGTGAATTTCGGCAAGATTAGTCGAGTGGTTGTGGCTTCAAAAGGTATAAAAAATCGAAAAATGAAACTTTTTTATGAATATCAAAGTCTAACAGAATTCAAAATGGAATATTATATTTTACCCTATTTTAAATAAAAATTCTATCTGATATGATAGATAATAAATCTAAAAATTAATCTAATATTTCAAAACTAGGATGCGAGAGTGCTTTTGCGGTGAATGTTTTTTTAAATTTTTTTTGCAAAATTTAAGGAAAAAAAATAAAATTATATTATAATTTAATTCGATAAATTTTTGGTACTAGTTTGGTACTAGTTAAAAGTATTAATTTATGAAGTCATATATTATACCTCCAGAGAGGTTGAAAAAGTAAAATTTAATATTAAAACGACAAAATAGTTTGATATTTATATATTTAATAATTTTTTTGAATAAACTACAAATAAGTCGATTTTCGGGATATGGTGCATGGATGGTTTCAAAAAATAACATTTTTTACAAAAGCCCTAATTTATTTAAATTATTTTTCTTTAGATTCGTTGTAATTTTTATTTTTTAGTAAAAAATCTTATACTTATTAAAATGACTTAATACCACATTATTTATCTTCATTGATTTTAAAATATATTAAATTGCAATTATTAATTTGGCAAAAAACAAAATATGAAATATTGTGATCATTTTATTAAATAAATTAATTACCAATTAAGCTTCAAAATCCATATATTTACGCTCATAACAGCTCACTACATATAATCATTATTGTTAACAATTATGCAAACATTGTTTCATTAACAATTTTCATGAATATATTCATTGTTATTTCATTATATAGATTTAATTTCCTTAAATCTGCCAAAATAAAAAGCATTTTTAATTTTCTTAATCGAATAAATTTACCAATCTCCATTATAATAAATTTAAAAAAAAAGTTTTGAAAAATTTATTTTTACAGAATAATGTACCAATTCATTTTGATAATTGCAATAAATTTTCTATGTTTATCAATTTTTCTGAATAAATCTATTCATGCAAGTCCAGTAAAATCAGAATCAAACATCGAAGAATCAAAAGGTATTTTTAATTTATTGGAAACAATAATGTTTAATTTAATTTTTATTATCTTTTTATGCTTTGAACCAATTTTTCACTCCAATCACATATAATTGATTCATAATTAATCCTTTTTAAAAATTTTAGTTTAAAAAAGTAGCTTGATCGGTTGGAAAGTTTGAATTTTGGAAAAATCGACATTCTTGCCAATATTTGAATTGCAATTACTTAAAATTAAATTAAACCTTATAGGTAAGAATAATTTTCGCGTATAATCGATTCTTAAATGCAAATACAATATTGGTTGCTTAGAGAATTCTGCTTATAGAATTGTTTATTTTAAAATACGAACTTTATGTCTCTAAGAATACTACCCGCATTTTTTGCCTCTAAATAAGTCCCCTACACCAAAATATGCTATTTTCAAAAATTTCTGATTTTAGTGCCTGAACTTACTATGGTAAATTCGGCATTGCCAAAAGGCCCGACAATACTCGATTTCTGTGCTGGAATTTTGACCATCGATATTAATGGGAAACGCGTGCCGACAGAAGGTAAAATAGTGAAATGGTCTAGGTATATTATTAGTATTTTTCATGTTCATTTTTGGAATTAAAATTAAATAATAATTTATGCGAAAATTTATCTTATAATTATAATACTAAAAAATGAATATCTATAAAAATGTTCATTCAAAAAGGAACTTTAAAATTTATTTTAAATAAATATTTCAATTCAAACGCTTCTTCAACTGTTTTATACAGAGAGTAATACTTACAATGATCATGCAGTATAATTTTGCATTGATATTTTATGAAAATATAATAATTTTAGATTTTGTAATCAAGAAAGAAGGACAAGAGGATCAAATAAATTTTTGCAAAATCCGTGAATATGCAAAAAGAAGTAAAACATATTGATAATCATTTAAATTTGTAATTTTCATAGATCGAACGGCCAAAATTACGGAAGAAGTTTGCATAAAAATGGCAAAAAATTGTGAATTGGTGAAAAAGGTGCAAAAAAATGAAAACTCGGAAAATATAAATTTCGAAAGAGGTAATTTAATCATTTTAAGTTGAAAAATAAAATATTTAAATGGTTGCTTTATATATATATTCATAATTAGAGGGCAATTTAAATTGAAAATAATATTTACTAAACAAAAATAAATATCATACATTTAAACAAGTCATACATACCTAAATACATTTAAGCAAGAACAAAATTTATTTTTTATTATTTTAGCACTATATTGAATTAAAAGTATGTTCTTATTTATGTATTATTTTTAAAAAAAATTAAAATTTTATAGATGAAGACTGCTCTAATAAACTTTGAGGAGTTTATTATGCTGGATAATATGGCTGATAATTTTTATATCGGTGAATGTGTGATGGAATGAATGATGAAATACAGTTCATAAAATTTATACCATATACCATAGTTTTGTTGCATAAATTATTCTTTTATATAGCCAAGATTTTTTAAAAATCAGATTTTCTAATAGAATATTATCAATGTACAAATATTTTTTTGGAAATATCGGATGATATAAATTTAAGGGGTTTATGAATTCAAGGTGAATCTTTTATAATTTTTAGGCATATTTCCTTTATTAACATTCATATTATGTCTAATCATTATGTCTATAATGTAAACCTATTTTGTAAGTTAATTTACAAGATCTTTGATATGAAGTGACCTCATGTGAAACTCCTGTCAAACAGTGGATGGTCTCAACTCTGATGTCAGAATTTTCGCCCTTGAAAAAGCCCGCCCCCAACTACAAGAAAACAATGTTTTTATTATTTGTCAATTTAGTGTCAAATTTTTCCATAATTTTTTCAAAAAAAAATCCTTAAAACCATCTTCTCTTGGGTATCTTTTGACGCTAAATCCGTTTCTGAAGTCCATTTTGGTTTATTGTGTCATCTGATATAAATTTATTAACACCGATTTATATTTTTAAACGTCAAAATCGATGGAATGGCATCAAAAACCCAAGGAATATGATAATGGTTTTGTAGGGAAAAATTTAATTTTTTTAAAATTTGACAAGTAAACTACAGTATAAGAAAAGATTTTTTGACTATTTGTTTTTTGACCCAGAAAGAGAAGGTGGCCGGCGTCTTTAATATTACCATTAAATTTTTATATACATTTGTAATCCTCTTATATTTTTATTACTAATTTATTGTAAGATGTAATTTTAAAATTTTATGAAAATTCTTTCTTTTTTATAATTTGAAATAAAATTAAGCTTCTACTTTTATGTTCCAAATAAAAATGAGTTTTTAGGAAAAATTGTATTTATTCGAAAAATTGTTATATTAAAGACAGCATTAATCCGAATAATTCGGATTAAAATCATTGTTCTTAAAATATTCTCCACCAATAATAATTTAATTATTAATCTTTTCTAAACTTACAAAGAATTTTTACTTCTTTCGTAATATGTATGTTCTTTGCATATGGCGATTGAAAGAAACCACAGAGGCGGGGGTGGTTTTGGAATTTTATATCACCCATGACCTAGAATCATAATCATAATTATAGAAAATGCATAGATTAATTATATTGCAACAGATTCCTAAAATATAATTATAAATTATAATTTAGAGATTTAGAAAAAAATTATATATTTAGGTCAAATAGAGGTTATCAAAACAAAATGTGAAAATATAACAATCACTATTATTAAGTTAATGGGGTAATACCCCACGCATTTACGTCACATTAAATGATGAATAAAATAAATTTTCACTAAAATTCAAGTATAATCTGACTTGTTTTTCTTTTCCAATTCATTACAAATAAAATTTTAATTTTATAATAAATAAAATTGATAGCATTGAAGGAACCCAAAATAAAAATATATTTTTCTATTATTTTTATTGTATCTTATTAGAATAAATAATAATAATAATATTTTAACATTTATATTTTTAAATATTCAGTTCTTTCTCTTCATAACGTTGGTTTACTTGTATATAACATAAGGATAGACAAAAATAATAGTATTTTTTACAAATGCTAAATGAGAACTTTTTTAAATTAGTTATTTTGAAAATAAATGTGATATTATATATTCAGATATGTATACTAGTATAATTCTATTTTTGGCATTATTTTAAGAAATATAAGATTTAATTTTTGTAAAAAATTTATTGTACAATTTAATCAATAATGTATAATAATATCCTCCAAATTATGCATATGATGGTATCGGATATGTGATGAATATGATGCATGTATAGGAGTAGCCAAAAATACCAAAAAACATACCCAATTGGAAAATTTCAAACAATGAAATTGATTTGGGACTAATAAAATATCAAGCAAATTCTGAAGTATTTTGATTTATTTCTAATCTAATTAAGGCAATAAATTTATTCTTATAACATTGTCCATCAAAATCTATCTAAAATATAGGATTAATTTGAACCTTATATTCTTATGTGCATGAAAAAAATTTTAGTACATGAATTAATAAATACGCTGCAAAATTTTAACCAAACATTTTCATATTCATTTTTATTTAATTATTATTATTATTGTTAATATTAAGATTATTTATAGAAAATTAAATAAAATCAGATAATGGTCACTTCCTTTACACGTCTAAATCTAACTTCAATAATAATTTTATTTGTTTTCACCGTCCGAGCTGCTGATATTACTCAATCCAATTCCAAAAATGACATGGAATCCAAAAATGAAGAAACTAAAGGCATCGAAAATCTTAATTTTTTCTAAATTTTTTCTAAAAAAACACAATTTAGAATTCCCAAAAGAAAATACATCAATATCAGGTGAGCTTTCACACGAAAATGATGGACCGAAAGTTCAGTTCAAAAATGGTATTGTGACTATTAATGGCAAAAGTTATCCGGCAGCAGGTAAATTCAGAGAAAAATAATTCATTAATGGGATAATTACTTTAATTTTTCATAATTTTATATTCTGAATTATTTTTTATCCAAATTTTCCTGGTTCAGATCCCGACATCCCGATTTATCCCTTTTTGAATATGAATTGTCTAATTCAAAATGAGAAGAATAATTTGAATATTAATAATAAAAAATCTTTTAAAAGATTTTACCGAAATATTTATTTTCACACTGACAATTATTGTCAAAAAAGATTATGCAAATTAAAATAAAATTTATAATTAATTTTGGTACAAAATTTCAGAATTTGTTAGCAAAGGCGAAGGACAAGAGGATATTATAGACTTTTGTAAAATAAAAGAATATGCAGAAAAAGGTAAACTAATTCATGAAAAAATTTTATCATATTCTTTTAATGCAGAAATGAATGAGAAGGGTAAAAAAAGCGAAAATTTACCACCCAAAAAATCGGAAAAAATAGATATTTTGGAGCTAAATCGCCAAAAAGTCGAGAGCATGGAAATCCAAACCGAAGAAGCGGAAAAGAGCACTGAAGAAGTCGAAAAAGAGCCAAATTGTTGTGGAATTGTAGGTAGCAAATGTGCTAGCTGGAGCATAAAGATTACTAGAAAAATTGCTAATGGGACAAAAATTGCGAAAAATGGCATTGTTAGCCAAGGTGTCAAGTGCAAATCGTGCTTGGCAAGTGGAGCCAGTGCTGGATGCCATGGATGCATGTAAATATAAAAACAATTTAATAAAATTAAAAAGAGGCCAGCAAAAAAGTATCATTTTTTGAATATATTTTATATAATTAAAAATTTTAGCGTTACATTTTTCGAGGATTTAAATTTAAGATATAAAATTTTATATTAAAAATAATATTGTTTTTGCCATAAAATTTTTTTATTAAAAAAGGTTTGTCATTTTAAATAATATATCAAAATTTATTTTATTAAGTTTTTAAAAAATATAAATCTTAAAAAATTTTAAAAATAAAAGGAGAAAATTTCCAGCTTTATAGAATTAAAATTGTTAGCAAAACTATGTAGCCAAAATATAATAAATAGGTAGAAATAAATAATATTCTCAAAAAAGCCTTGATAACTATTGGAAAAATTTTAAAAAAAAATAAAAAAAATCAAGGGCCATGGGGACGATGATGCTATCCTGTTTGAAAGGCACCGCCATATTTGTTGGCAAAGTGTGTTGGTTCCCCTTCAAAATGGTCGGCAACTGTTGCGTTTGTTTCTGCAAATGTTGTTGCTTACCACGTGGCAGAGGAGGTCGGCGTCGTAGCAGTTATAGTAGCAGTGGTTATTATGTTGGAGGAGGTAAGGAAAATTCCGGAGAACATTTTTTATTTTTGGAATATTACAAATTGGAAAGTTGGATTTTTACATTTTAATTATTTTTTTATCATAGATCGGATTTTTTGATTCTCGAAATGACAATAAAATTGTGTAAAATCGCTTAAGGGAATTATTCATAATATTGAATTATTTCTTGAATTTTGTAAAAATTTATTTATAATATAAAAAGGGAAATAATCAAACATATTATGCATTTAAATTAGGTTAAGTTAGGTGAATGCAAATCATTTTTAAAAAACTGAAATAAATACTTGGAAAATTCACATTTATGGAGTATTTTTATTTTTAGGATGCGGCGGCGGTGGTGGTAAGTTTATGGTATTAATTAGCATAAGTTGTATATTAAAGATATTTATAAGTAAAAAGTTCCTATGATTTGTTTTCTAGGTTGTGGCGGTGGAGGTGAATTTTATTTTTTTTTTTGAAAAAATAATTTAAAAATTTAAGGCTGTGGAGGTGGAGGAGGATGTGGTGGCCGCTAAAAGAACTGATTATATATAATATTTCATACACATTCACAAATGCTAAAAATTTATGTGATAATATTTTCTTTTCTTATTTACATTTACTAAAAAGAACATAATTCATGCTATAAATTGTTTAAAATTTTGACACAATATTAACATGAATAAAAATTTGCAACATTATTATTATAAATTAATCAAAAAGCACAACTCTACAACGGAAATAGTTATCACACTAATAATAAATATAAAATAAATTTATTATTCTACTTAATAAATTTCAAATTACATTTATATAATATATTGACGGTGATCACTATGTCCGAAGAAAAATATTGCAAAATATTTGTAAGAGCTCATATACTTCAGAGTTTTCAAGCATATGACATATGACCGTCGTATTTGGGCATTTTTTGGCGTCATATTTTGAATTTTTCAGAAAATTTAAAAAATATCCTAAAAATTTTAAAAAATCTTTACCTTTTTAATTTTATTTTTCTGAACAAAAGTGACAAATATCTTTAAAAAATATGAATCAATTTTTCTGGTGGCCGCAAAATTTTTATTTTTTTGATCACGAAATTTTCGGCTATAATTAATGTATATATTCCGGCATTTTGAGATATGTTTCGACATTTTTTTTTGGCATTTTTTATTAAATTTTGTGCGTATTTTTTAATCCATCTATAAACAATTTAATAAGTCGAATACCCTATTTCCTGCATCAGACCCCCCGGGGGGATTTATTTTTCAACCCCACTCCCAGAAGGGGGTCTATTACAGGGGACTAATTGCAGGGGGACTTAATACAGGAAATACGATAATATATTATTATTTTTTTAAGAGTTGAAAGTTAAAAAGGTTATGTTATTAATTATTATTCTTTTTACATTTATCATTGTTCTTTTAATCAAATTAATTTTTATACTTTATTATAGTTTATCCTAAAAGTCGTACGCATTAAATTTTATCTTATAAAAGTAAAAAAATATGCATAATAAAAAGTAGAGAAAAATCAATAATTATTAATATATACGCATGATAAATTCACACTTCCTAGTCCAAAGTGTATTTGAAAGAATAATGGTTGTACTACTCATTTTTATGTTATTCTCCAATTTTCTTCTTTTTATTATTGGTTTTTAAATAGATTTAACTGTAAAATATGTAAAATAATTATTATGAATCTTAAATATCCAATAAATTAAATAAATAATATATTATAGTGCTTTGAAAAGGTGCTATGTCGTTTTAAAAAAAGTATCATAATGGGCGTTTTAAAAAAAAGTATCAAAACTCAATATGTCATCTAAAAATTTTTTGTCAGACTTGTTAGACCAAATGTATAAAAGGCAAATTTGTGCAGAATTTTATGCTCTATCTGCTGGTATAAATTTTTTTTTCGAATTTCGTACAAAAATGTCGAAAAAGATCGAAAAAACCGTGTTTTTCGATATTTTTGACTTTTTTCGACATTTTTGTTTGAAATTCGAAAAAATTTTATACCGGCAGATAGAGCATGAAATTCTGCACAACTTTACCTTTTATACATTTGGTCTAACAGGTCTAACAAAAAAGTTTTTAGAGGACATATTGAGTTTTGATACTTTTTTTTAAAACGCCCATTATGATACTTTTTTTAAAACGACCCAGCACCCTTTGAAAATACTATCCAATTACCGAAGCTGGAGATTAAATCAGGGCTTCCATCGAAAAATTTTAAAAATCAGGACACCATGACCAAAAAATCAGATTTTCGTTACAAAACATGGTCAAAAATCAGGACATTTCAAAAAAATGCTTTTATACCACTTGAAATTTAGAAATAATCAATCAAAAATCGTATTTCTCGCCACTCATAATCAATTTGAGCAATTTTGGGGTTGAAATAAGCACATCATAAAATTAAGAACAAATCGAGATCAAGATGAAGGAAGTTCGGGTTCTTTGTGCCGNCCTGATTTTCATTAGAAAATTGGTCATTTTTTAAGACATTTTTGAAGAAAATTCATTGTGCAGGGAGCCGGCGGTCCCGATAGGGGCCGCCGGAGAAAATTTTGAAAATTTAAACCTGATTTTCATTAGAAAATTGGTCATTTTTTAAGACATTTTTGAAGAAAATTCATTGTGCAGGGAGCCGGCGGTCCCGATAGGGGCCGCCGGAGAAAATTTTGAAAATTTAGACCTGATTTTCTCTTGAAATTTGGTCAATTTTTATATAAAAATTTCCAAAATCCCAAAAATCAGGACAGAATAAGGACATGGGTCCAAAATCAGGACAAATCTGAGAAATCAGGACATTTTATTTTCCTCAGATTTGGACCCTCAAAATCAGGACAAATCTGAGAAATCAGGACAGATGGAAGCCCTGGATTAAATTAAAAAGTAAAATTATAAAATTCATATATTTTTAAATATTCTAAAAAATATCGACAATTTGTGTGAATATTTATTCTAATAAATAAATAAATATTATCTAAAATAAAATATGCATAATATGTAAATATTTTAAATATGCTTAGATGGGGTATTGAAATAATAATAAAATACAATAAAATCAAATGTATAAATATATTTATCTTTTAAATTAATATGTGATATTAATGTATTTCTGAAATGCTTTATTGTGTGATAATATTTTTGGCATCTGTCCATGAACTTATTGGTACAATATCCAATGAAATTATTGAAGTGGATGGTGAGAAATTAAAAAAATAAAAAGAATAACATAATTAAGCAAATAATAAATTTCGAATAAAAATCGAACTAAAAACTTAAAGAACGAATATAATAATCTTTTAATTAAATATGAAAAAAGAATTCGATTTTATTTTAAGAAATAAATATTTGCAAACTATCATAAATAATAAATAAATTTTAATTTAGGTCCAGAGTCCCATCAAACTTCTCCTTCCACTATCGGAGCAATATCACCAATTTTGGATGAATGGCAATCTATTGAGATCAGCGGGAATTCCATCAATATCGACGGGAAAAATTATGAGAGGAAAAGTAACAAGAAAAATAAAAAAAAATATTCTGATTTTGTTTAGAATTTTTTGCGAAGATAGAATCGAAAAATAGAGATGAAACCCACGAATTAATACGAGTGGATTGCAACAAAATAGACGAATTTACATCTAATGGTATAAATTATATCTTAAAATCTTAAACATACTATTGTTTCGTCTTTTTTTTAACAAACAAAATGTGAAAGTTCGCTTAAATATTATATCAATAATAAATAGTAAATTATTATATGGAATATTAAAAATATTGAATTAGCAGATTCGAATAATATACCGCATAATTTATGGAGGGTTTGAGAATATTATTACCAAATATAATTTAAATATATGAAATATAAATTAATATTTGCAAGAAACTGATGAGTATCCAAAAATGAATATTAAAACAAATTATATATTTTTTTAATTAAGGGTCTTTTTTCGACTTCTCAAATAGTGCAGTAACATCGAATGAATGCCGATAACAGTAAATAAAACAAAACAGTCGATTCTTTAAAAATGTTTGACAACATGTGGATTTTTTAATTAGATGCAAAATATTAATATAATTTAGTAAAAAGAGCATTTTTCTTAAATTAAAAAAATTTATTTCATATTGTTTATTTTATTTTATTAACTAAAAAAAGAAAATTATTTTTTATATTTGCTAATTTTTTAAATAAATTCATTTTTAAAGATCAATTGGATCCCGTATTTCAAAATGCCTAAATAGTGCCAAAACTTCGGTCGGGAAAATGTGCAAATTTTCGCTGCAAAAAGTTGCGGCATGTTGCATATGTTATGGGCGAAGCCTCAACTTCGATCAAAGACCTTATCGTAACTTTAGCAGTCCTTCGGCTGTTTACAAATATATCTACCGTAGTCCCACATCTGGATTCCATGCCTACCGTAACCCTGATGGTTCCCGACGGCATGGCATTGTTTGTCGGAGTAAATTACGATGGTTATTATAACATTTTCTTTTTGATATGAGGCATTTTTTCGATCCGATAAAATTGTATTATTGATTAAACAATTTTTTAATTTATTTTTATTTTAAATTTCAAATTCTGATTAGAAAGAGTATTTAAATTTAAATAAAGTCATAAACATCTTTATGAAAATTGCCTGAAAATCATGTAAAAATTTGTTTCAAATAAATTTTCAATTTTGTTATCATATTTGAATGTAGAGTGGCCTTTTTAGTGCAGAATTTTTTGCTCTACCTTTTGGCTTTTTTAATTTTTCGAATTACTTTAAAAAATAATATTTACTATTTTTTCGAGATTTCAAAAATTTTAAAGAAAATTTGAAAATTAAAAAGTTTTGTTGATGATTTTAAGTTTTGGTCTGCAAAGTTCAAAGATGTGGCTTTTAATCATTCTCTTCTGGAAAAAACGCACGCCTTTTTTGAAACCTTTTAGATGACATAGCAACTACATAGCATTTGAAGCATAATTTTTATTTTTTATCATATTTCCGATCAAAAAACGTTGGAATTTTTAGTTACCTTTAAAATTTTAAAGTAAAATAAAATATTTTATTATCTTAAGTTTATGAATTAAAAATCCGGTTCTCATTTATTAATGACTACGAATAAAGGTGGATGCTAACAAGATTTTGAAGATAATAAATAATTCAAATTTAATATTCATGCTTCATCGATCCGTGTAATAAAAATGAATAAATTCAGCAGAATTGCAATTCCATAATATCCGGATGCAGTTGAATATAATATGTTATGATTGGAAAAACGACAACAATGACAAATCGAAAAACGAGGTTAGTTTTTTATGTGTAAGCGGAAATTATCTAAGGTTATAAATGTTTTTTATTTGGTTAAAAAAATTTTAAATTCGAATTAAAATAATAAATTTCCGGAATGAGAATTTCATGTAATATAATATTATGAAAATTTGAATTAATAAATACTATAGGTATAACATAGTTATTTTTAAATTTCAAGCCTTATTAGTTTCAGAAATACCGAGATATGAATAGTTTGAACTAACAAGTAAATGGCCAAAAAATTCAGTTTGCTTATTTTATTAAATTTTTATCCCTATTTTTGAAAAAAAAATTCACATCCTATTTATCAGCCTATAAACATAAATATATAATTTAGTAGAGATCTATAATTTTTACAGTTCATAATTATCAAATTTTCCAGATCTCGATCGAATTTACCGGTTCTGTTAGTTTTATTTTTACTTTTTTATATCAAAATAAAATTGCCGGACCATCGACAGCAGCAAAGGCATATTTCTATTATCTCGGCCAATTATTTTCCAAATTCGACAAGGTGACATATAAATAACAAAAAAATATTGTATGATAATGATTGAATTCAAAATAATTTTTTTATTTCAAAAATATGGCCTCTATATTAGCTACATTTCATTCCTTGAATTTTAACTTTTATTCTTTAATAAATTAGAAAATCATGAATAAATATTTTCCAATCAATTTTTTGATTTGTTATTTTTTCATCTATAATCAAGAGTTTTAGAAATTAAGTATTTAATAGGCATATTTTGCAATGTGTCATTCGTTTTATTTTATTTTTTAATTTTTTAATGTTTTTTCCCATGATGATCAGCAGTTATGCTCCCAATACAATGGTGATTCTGTTCAATGCTCCTCAACAATTTTGGACTCCCGCAGCGTTATGGTGCCATTCAACTAATTATTCTGATTCATTAACCAAATCGGCCATAATAAGTCAAGCAGTCCGACCAGACCTTTGTGAATGGTGACAATCAGAATTATTTTGTATTCACTCTACTAGGAATATTGTATTATTTAGTTCAATCTTATTAGAATATGATTATATGAATCTATTGTCGACATTATATTGATGAGTAGAGGGAGCTATTTTGTATCTAATTATTAAGTTTTCTTACATTATCTTTTTAGCAACTTGACCAATTTGAATATCCATTTGAAAATTTTGTTCTCTAAAAATTTATTTTTAATGACTAATGAGATGATGATTTGGGTAGTGATAGTTGGGTTTTATTATTTCTACAAAAAATGTTTACTTATTAGTTTTTATCGTCCCAATGGCTAGCCGGTTCCATATTGTTGTTAAACATAATTCTGATATTAATCTTGGCAGGTCCGTCTACTTGGCAACTTGTCCCACCATTCGACGTCCTATCAACTTTTATCTTGGGATCACTATTCTCTATTCTCAATCAGTTCTGGTTCCATATCGACCGGTTTCCGACCAAAAATTTTCGGTTGTATCCTGCTTCAGCCCTCTGTTCTACATGGAACGGTGGCAAATGCTCATCGCAACGGTGAAATTTTTTTAAATAAAACCTCTAGAATATGTAGTTCCAAACTCCAAAACCTTTAAATTTTATTATTTTGCCAAATCTTAAAACTAGAAATTTAGATGAATTTATGAACCAAGAAATTAATTAGGAACGGTGCAAATAAAAATATCAAAAATAATTATGTAGGAACCAAAATTTATTCATTTATTTCAAATATTCCATTTGCTTCAATTCTTTACTGCTCAATTTAAACAAGCATATTAAATAAATGGGTTAAAAATTAGAAAATTAATTCAACTCTAGTATAAAGACAGTACTTTTATCTATCAGTAGATCCGATTAAATTAATCTTTAAATCATTTTGTCAAAAAAATGGTATATTTTTAGAAATAGCTCTCAATACAAATTTCATGAGTAATTTATATTTCATGAAAGCGATTTTATAGATACTCGATAGAGAGGCTTACAGCCATTTAAAAATAAATTCTCAAAAAAGATAAATAATTAAATATAATTCATGAATTTTACTTTATAATATGATCATTATTTTTCTCAATTTATCCTTTTTTGATATTTAAGTTAGAATTGTATCGGCAGCTGGGCGTATCTCTGCAAGTGTACTACATACAATCCATGTTGATGGAACTATTCGACTTTCTTAAGGTCTTTAGACATTTTATGATAGAAAATTTACGAATTTTTTAATTAACAGTTAGGTATACGAAAGGAAAAACATTGTCCGGTTGGAGCCATGGACAGGCCTGAAAATCTCAGAAAATCAAGAAATTTTTGACACGGAACTGAACATACAACTTGAGTGGAGGTAATTATTAATGGCCTTTAATGATGGATGAAATCGAATTTTCAAAATAAAATTGGATTGTGTATATAATTTATCTATAATCTGATTTATACTAATTTTTTTTCTAACATCTACAGAAATCAAGCGGCTGCCCATACCGATTGTCTGCTCTTCTACAAAGTTAGATATTTTGATCATTGAATTTTTGCTATCTTTTACTATAAGCTAGCTAGAATAATATCATCTAACCTGATCAATTTATTGAATCCAGTCGCTATGCCATTTTTTTGTTAATCTTTGGTCTTCTACTTGATCCCATATCATTGAAATTGTGTTTAACCCGAATCTGATGACATAAAATCTGATCACACTCTTTGGTCTTGGTCTTTGCTCGGATTGATCGTCACTTGCTTAATCGTTTAACTTGTTTAATCCGTTCTCTTTTATCATTAGCATGCTTTTTAGCCTCCACCCTAAAATCAATTCTAAATTTTTTCTAATTCTCTTGATCGTTGATCTCTGACCATTGATTAGTGATTAATGATTCTTTAATCTTTGATCTTTAGGACGCCGCTGAGTGGCTGATCATCTCCGATCTGGATGATGTGCTGATACCCAGATTGGGCAATTCATTTTTGGACGAATTTCGCTGGCTTAATGATAGGAATAATTCTTCTGCTGGATTTTCTTATAATCGCTACAATACAGAGTTGACGATTAGTATGCTTTTTTAAAATTTAAAGAAATGATTATTTTCTCCATAAAACTATTGAAAAAATGGGCAGTAATGGATTGGAGAAACCATAGAGGGAAAATTTCTTCGAAAATCCACTTTATTTTAATGATTTTTTAATATTTTTTTTAAATTTATTTAGTCCTTAAAATCACCGATAAGCATAAAGCCAAATGATGGGATCCGAAACCACATGACCGTCTACCATGAGCATGTCTGGCCGAGTGGTCTAAGGCGCTGCGTTCAGGTCGCAGTCCTCTTCGGAGGGCGCAGGTTCGAATCCTGCGGCATGCAGTTTAATTTTTTCGTGATTTTTTGACGTGACAAAAAACCCTCAATATTTTCCAAAAATCCCATACCAAAAAGGACTTAAAATAATTGTTTTTTAGTTTTTTTTAAATTTCGGTCGAAAAAATAAATACTAAATTTTTATAATAACTGTATATGGGGATTGCTATATATCTTTTAAAGTTCATTATAATCGAATTCTGTGTATAATAAAATTTTATTTTTTCATACAAATAAAAAATAAAAATTCAGGCACAAATTTTTCTTTGGCCTCGCTTTTAAATAATGCACACGTCAGCGACGAATTGGAAGAGCCCAAATATGTGGTGAATCCGGCACGAGTGGAAAGTTTATGGATCCATTGGCCTTACCTGGTTAGCCAGGGGTACGAAATGCAAAAGGTGCCGGAAGAGGAAAATGTCATGTTACACCTTCGCAACTTCACCATGGTAAGCAAAATGACAAACTGGAGGAAATGTGGAGGATATTATTTTAAAATTTAATTCATGAATAAAAGAGTATATAAGAGAAATCTGAATTATTCTATGACTTTTCTCAATAAAAATATAATATTATATTTGGATAAAATGTTGAAATGTAGGAAAAACATAGGAATAGTTATGGACTAAAATAAGAATTGATCCATAAATTTCGTGCCAATATAATATAAAAAATGCATTAAGAATATTTTTTATCAAGCTTTTGGGATTTTTTTGGATTGATAGAAACTATATTATAGAACCAAATTTACTGCATTTGAAACAAAATTCATAACTTTGATAAATGCACATATATATCTTTATGAGTCTGATGTTTTTAATTTAGATTGGCTTCAATGTTAGCAAAACTGCAAAGTTTCTTCCGCAGAGGGTTTGGATTTCTATTTTTTTATCAAAAATAATTTTTTCCGCAGAATTTCAAGCTGCTCGGGTACCAGATCACTGATCTACTTCCCCAATCCAAAATATATGAATTGGAGCAAAATTTCCATGAATTTTTAAACGGTAATATAGAGTTGGCCAACATTTATGCACAGCTGTCAAAAAGAACCAAAGAAGTTTATCAGCCGTTGATCGGGAAATGCTACAGGTAATAAATATTTTGGCCAAAAGCAATGATCAAATTTTACTAAGGATGTCCAAAATTATAAGTAAATTTTAAGCTAAATGGCCAATTGTTTATCAGATCATTTGGATTATATTTATTTGATAGATATAAGCATTAGATCATATTACACGACAGTGTCAACTTTTTTATTTTATGTAATAATGCAATTTGGTCGCATTATAAAAGGTTATACATATTGACCCTAATACAAATATGACTATGATTCCAAATTGGCCACAAATCAAATTAATCAAATTTAAGGATGCTTTATCCGCCAGCAATAAAAGTGACCATCTGTCCTTCCCCAATGCGTTGCAACCTACCCGCTCAGCCCGGTTTACGTTGTGCTGTAGCAAAACGGCACCTTGTCCATTTTCCGATCAACAGAATTTTGGTTGGACAAATTATTAAAAAAAAGTTTTGAACCATACAATATAACAGCATTATATATATATTATTAAATGAGAATTTTTTTTATAAAAAATCAATCCTCTTTCAAAGTGAAAACCCATGTGAAAACTTCATTTTCACACTAATTAAATATAAAAAATAAATTGGAAATTTTTTGCTTGTTTAAAAAACATTATTATATGTTCAAGTTCGAAATCCATTTGAAAAGAGTTGAAATAGGTTATTGGCCTTTTTAGAAAAACCAAATAGTATCAAATTATTAAAAAACAAATTTATAAATTATTTATTTTTTTAGATGGCTCATTATCCACTAGTTTATCCGGGATACTTCGAGATCAAAAACGATGGTTGTGCCTGGAGTTGATTAATATTACATATTATGTAGCTATCTTCATTTTATTTTAAAATGATATTCCCAGTGAAAGAAATATGCAATTATGATGAATTTAGTAAAATTTCGATGGAAAAACTGAAAAACATAAATTATTTTTACACGATCTGTTTACATGAATTTTTTATAGGTTAAAACTTTATAAATTTGACAAAATGTCCATTTCAATGGGCCATAAAATTGTGAATTCCTGGTTTTGNCTTTATTGCGCGCAAGCCTGATGTTGATGTGTTCACATAAACCCCCTGGGGTAATTAATCTCTATTATCCAATCAGAGGAATGCCAAATTAAAAAAATCGACGATCAGGGGATGACTGCTAACGCGATTGGTTTCACCGCTTATTGCATAGTTAAGTGGTTTTTTCCTAAGGATCATTGGTATGATTCCGCCTCGCTGCCATTAAAATTAGTCATCGGATCAGTGATTGGTGAAGCAAATCCATCTATGAGAGTGAATCCAAAACCCATTTGGTTCATTGCTCATTTGGATATTTATGTATTAGCTACAATTGCTTAAATGGATGTTTAGTCTTTTGTAATAATTCAGGTTCAATACTAGTGTTTTTTTATCTTTTTAAATTAAACAATCGAAAATGTCTAGACTAGAAAAAATAATAATATTTACTGGTCTTAAATTTCTTAAGAAAGCCAGGGTTCGTTTCCATTGTTTTTTTGAAATTTAATATATTTTTAGCTTCCTAGTCATATACAAATTAGATTTTTTTGATGGTGTGAATAAATATTTTTTCTAAATTAAAACCTAATAGCAATATCTAAAAAATAAACTTATATATATATTATTAACATTATATATATATTATTAAATGAGAATTTTTTTTATAAAAAATCAATCCTCTTTCAAAGTGAAAACCCATGTGAAAACTTCATTTTCACACTAATTAAATATAAAAAATAAATTGGAAATTTTTTGCTTGTTTAAAAAACATTATTATATGTTCAAGTTCGAAATCCATTTGAAAAGAGTTGAAATAGGTTATTGGCCTTTTTAGAAAAACCAAATAGTATCAAATTATTAAAAAACAAATTTATAAATTATTTATTTTTTTAGATGGCTCATTATCCACTAGTTTATCCGGGATACTTCGAGATCAAAAACGATGGTTGTGCCTGGAGTTGATTAATATTACATATTATGTAGCTATCTTCATTTTATTTTAAAATGATATTCCCAGTGAAAGAAATATGCAATTATGATGAATTTAGTAAAATTTCGATGGAAAAACTGAAAAACATAAATTATTTTTACACGATCTGTTTACATGAATTTTTTATAGGTTAAAACTTTATAAATTTGACAAAATGTCCATTTCAATGGGCCATAAAATTGTGAATTCCTGGTTTTGATTCAAATCCACATAATTACATATATGGGGAGAAAAAATAGAATCTAAAATAGCATTTCGAAAACTTGGATTGTCCATAAAACCGATCATCATTTAATATATTTATTTAATAAATTTAAAATTCATAAATTTATTTATTGCAATAAATTTTTGGTATCAATCAACCTGTACTTTGATCTTTATTGCGCGCAAGCCTGATGTTGATGTGTTCACATAAACCCCCTGGGGTAATTAATCTCTATTATCCAATCAGAGGAATGCCAAATTAAAAAAATCGACGATCAGGGGATGACTGCTAACGCGATTGGTTTCACCGCTTATTGCATAGTTAAGTGGTTTTTTCCTAAGGATCATTGGTATGATTCCGCCTCGCTGCCATTAAAATTAGTCATCGGATCAGTGATTGGTGAAGCAAATCCATCTATGAGAGTGAATCCAAAACCCATTTGGTTCATTGCTCATTTGGATATTTATGTATTAGCTACAATTGCTTAAATGGATGTTTAGTCTTTTGTAATAATTCAGGTTCAATACTAGTGTTTTTTTATCTTTTTAAATTAAACAATCGAAAATGTCTAGACTAGAAAAAATAATAATATTTACTGGTCTTAAATTTCTTAAGAAAGCCAGGGTTCGTTTCCATTGTTTTTTTGAAATTTAATATATTTTTAGCTTCCTAGTCATATACAAATTAGATTTTTTTGATGGTGTGAATAAATATTTTTTCTAAATTAAAACCTAATAGCAATATCTAAAAAATAAACTTATATATATATTATTAACATTATATATATATTATTAAATGAGAATTTTTTTTATAAAAAATCAATCCTCNGATTGGTTTCACCGCTTATTGCATAGTTAAGTGGTTTTTTCCTAAGGATCATTGGTATGATTCCGCCTCGCTGCCATTAAAATTAGTCATCGGATCAGTGATTGGTGAAGCAAATCCATCTATGAGAGTGAATCCAAAACCCATTTGGTTCATTGCTCATTTGGATATTTATGTATTAGCTACAATTGCTTAAATGGATGTTTAGTCTTTTGTAATAATTCAGGTTCAATACTAGTGTTTTTTTATCTTTTTAAATTAAACAATCGAAAATGTCTAGACTAGAAAAAATAATAATATTTACTGGTCTTAAATTTCTTAAGAAAGCCAGGGTTCGTTTCCATTGTTTTTTTGAAATTTAATATATTTTTTAGCTTCCTAGTCATATACAAATTAGATTTTTTTGATGGTGTGAATAAATATTTTTTCTAAATTAAAACCTAATAGCAATATCTAAAAAATAAACTTATATAAAACTCCAATATGACTAATTGTGATTGATGATACTTGAAGAAAATGCAGATCATAACAACTTTGTCCGATCATAATCGCGGAATGTCAAGGATAAGGAATGATGGTAAAAAAAAACAGTTGGATAATATCCATGAAACCTGCTGATAGAGGGAGCACAAACCGCTTTACAGAATTGATCTATTTTCCACAGATTGTTCATATCATAAAACCGCGCTGATAAGCCCAAAAATGTATTATAAAAGCATAATGAAGAGATTGAAAAAGTAATTACAAATATGTTCACTATAATATGCTTAATTATTCATATCTATTTATATAATTAACTAATTAAATTAAATTTAATTTTTGTAGAATTTTTCTATTTTATAACAGTCATTATAGTAATATTAAGGCACCTAAATCCCTAAGATAATAGGATTTTATTAAAAAAAATTTGTGTTATAGGATATCCTCATGAAGGGTAAAATTAAAGCACTTTGTGCTATTTGTATATACTTAATGTTTTTATATTTTTTTTATTTAATTTAATTAGTTAATTAATATAATGTTTTTATATTAATTAACTAATTAAATTAAATGGAGAAAAAACTTCCATAGCAAAATTCTTTTATAAAATAAAAAATAAAATACATGGATCATTTAGCTTGCTGTAAAGACTATTTTCTTTGGAATATTGACATTTTATTGTATCTATTTTTAATAATAAATAATTTTAAAAAACCTTAGAGGAAGTGTTAAAATGTCCGTGAATACGGCAACCGCTGCCGCCATTGGACTGACCTTCTGCACTCTGTTGCTATGTCTATTCGGCATTGGATCTGTGTACCATGAGGTGCAGTCCGCGTGGAGCGAGCTGGACCAGGAGATGGACCGGCTCAAGGTAGGGAAGGGTAGGCTTATAAAAAATTGGGTTAATTTTTTGAAAAATCGCATTTTGAGTAGAGATTTTTAGAAGGTTTTATTCTTCAGGAGACTCTATTCTTATAAGTTTAAGAAATTACATAATAATTCACTCAATGTTAGGCGGAGACGGAGGATCTTTGGCATGATATGCTTGCGATGGGCGCCGGAACGCCTGCCAATCGTGCACGTCGCAACACCGCCTACGGGGGATATCAGGCGCAGGGATCACAGCCTGCACTGCCTGCAGGCTATGGCGCGCCACAGGCACCACAGGTCGCGGCCGCGCCTGCACCCGCTTGCCGTAAGTTAAAAGAAAAATAAAAATAATTTGATCATTGAATTTGCTTTGCTAAATTGGTAGAGTGCAAGTCCGAAAATGCATGCCCGGCGGGTCCTGCAGGTCCACCCGGCGATTCTGGGCCTCCTGGTTTGCCAGGCCTGCCTGGCAAGGACGGTGTGCCGGGACAATCGGCGGAGGACGTGCATAATGCAGGGTTCAAAGGATGCATTGTCAGTTTGTTGGGGAGGAGTATTTTGATACATAGCAGAGGTAGTATCAGAATGAAATTTTTGAGCATCAGTATTGGTCATATGGTATTTTACCCCATTCAAGGAATATTTTTTGTAGCCAATTTTTACGACATCTTATAAGTTTAGACCCCGAAAACATATCTCGAAATTGTTATAACTTGTAAATCGAACTCAAACTCAACAAATCAAATTCCCCCTTACCGAAAAAATTCTTTATACCGAAATTAATTTGAAGTTTGATATATAAATTAATATAAATGGAGAGAATATCCGCTACTTATTGAACTAATGAATGGAAACAAATTTATTTATTTTTCTTATATTAGTTAACAAAAACATAAAAAGGCATTAAATTTTTAGAATTGTCCTATGGGTCCGACTGGCGCACCTGGAGCTGAAGGAAAGCCGGGACAACGGGGAAGGTAAGTATTGAGATTATATAATTTTTTTTGAAAACATTGCCCTTTTTGCCTAGACCCGGACCCAAAGGCAATCCTGGGACCCATGGTCGCAGCGGCATTCCGGGCAACGAGGGCGA
>LDKF01000382.1:66033-82511 GCA_001026735.1 Rotylenchulus reniformis | reverse complement strand
AGGCTATTAAGAAACGGGCCTCTCGGGCACTGCTCAGTCGGGCCCAAAAAAGGTTCAGCTCGGGATCCCCCGGGTCCAACTCTTTGTACTCGTCCACATCGAACGAAAGTACCGGCCAACCAGTTAGTGTTGCTAGACCTAAAAATTCAAAAAAATAATCACTTTAAACCAATTTATACTCAAATATTGTAAAATTCATTGAAAATATCGGTAATATCAAAGTTATTGTTAATTTTTTATACAATTTTCCAAGTTTTTTTGCTAAAAATTTGAATGGGATTCAAAATCAAAACAGTCGCGTGATACTTTTCCTTAGACCCTTAATAAATAATAATAGTCTATGAATCCTGTGTGTCCTCCTAAATTTCAGTGTTTTATTTTTTGCTAAACTTCAAACGCCCATCCGCCCTTAAGAAACGAATAGTTGCCATACGCCTTGGCAAATGCCTTTTCGACCAAAGACACCCAAAGTTGGTTTTTTGTTCCTTTCGCGAATAACATTCTATGGCTGTTCACACGGCACGGGAAATAATCGTCCACTAGAATATGCTGCCAAATGCCATCGATGCATAGTCTAAAAAATTTAGAACTCTCACATCAGATGTTTTCTATGCATATGATAATTGATTTTGGATACATTTTGATCCACTTGATAAAAGATTCATTTTATCCCTGAAAAGATCTATTATTTTATGATGCCAGAACCAGATGTCATCGAGATAAAAGCCGAATTGAATGGATTTTCCAACAGATGATAGCCTAATCGATATATCGCCAAAAAGATATTATATTCTGATAATTGAAATTATTATTTGATTATGGATGAAAACTAAAAGGTCCTCAGATTAATTGGATCAATCATCAGATCCAATTTAACCATTAGGAATGCTCCTCCCTAATAGATTGAAATCCAAATTCTAAATAGCTAGTAGCTATCCAAAATTTTTAATCCTGATTATTTATGAGTTATATTTATTTTTTCTGATATAATTAAATAAAAATATCAACGAAGTTTTAAAAGTTCGAATTTTAAAAATGCCAAAAATACCGAAACAAAAAAAAATTGTTCGGTCAGTGATTTTTCTTTTGAAATAGTGAACTTTTTAGCCAATGGGAGAGAGAAAGCTAATGCTTCCGTACCAGCGTTTAAAGACTAATTTTGCCAAATAATTACAAAAAGTTCGATTAATTGAAAAAATCAAAAAATCACACCTTAGTTCGTACACTCCCTTTGGGTTGTACTCCTTGGTGACAAACAACTTCTCCAGAATGTCCGGCCTTTCCGCAACCACAGCCAGCGAAGATACAAACCAACAGTTGCCGAGACGGCCTGAAAATAAATGGCACGAGGAAAATCAAAAAAGTTGTCAAATTGTTAAAAAAAATTACAATAAGAAATGGATAGAGAGTTAGCCAAATAAAATCTTTACAGATCAAAATAACAAATGTTATTAATTTTCGAGCTATTCCCCTATTTTTATAGCGAAAACGAGAGAAGAAACATAAAATTGGTTAAAAAGAGAAGGGACTAAAGGAGAAAATATATATTTCTGCGACATAATAATTATTAATGCGACAAACACCTTGTTCGATGTCCGTTGGCTGCGGATCATTGAACACCGACCATTTAGCACCGCTGCCGTGGTTGACAATTTGGTCGGGCCGAAGCCATTCAATGGCCAAGTTATCCTCCTCGAAAAGGGTGAACAAGGCCATATCTCCAATTGATTCGGTTGAATGCGGAAATGAGTCGTCCACAAAAGTTTGATGGGTATTCCTGATTGGGAGATTGGGGATGGAATCAGAGGTGAGAATTGAAAAATCGTGGCTATGAATGTATGTAGATGCTATGTGGTTTGTGGCAAAGTGCAAAAACGGAATACAGAAATAATTATTGAAATTTCATGTTACTTTATATATTTTTTCATATTTTTCCAGAATGAAAATAGTTATCTAATGCGGTATTAATAAGTTAATTCCTGATAGAAGATTTTCACAAATAATTTTATCTAATTATTTTCTATTCTGCTAGTTTATCAACTAGATTTATTCCATGCAATATTCATTTTCTTAAAATAACTAATATTAAGTGCACCATCATATGTATTTTTTGTGTAAAGTTGTTATAAAAATTGAAAGGCATAACTAAACAAAAATCCAAAATATGTAGAAGTAGCACAGAAAGGCATAATGAATGAAAGGGATGAAATATATTATTCTAAAATTGATTTCCAAGGCATAAATTTAATCATACAAAGTTGCGTCAGGTTCTTAAATAATAGTGTTTCATTTACTAACTCCTCTATAATTTGATTAATTTCATTACCTAGATTAATATACAACTTTTTGTGTATGACTTACATTATACATTAACATTACATACATTATTACATTATTCATAAAAAATGAATAAATAGTTTTTTTTAATTAAAAAAGCATGTTCGCTAATTATTTTCACTTCATGAATGATTCACTCATTTGAACAAATTGGAGAATTGGTGAAAGAAATTTGGAAAAATACCGCTTTTTAGATTGGGTTTCATATCCCTAGTATAATATTAATTAAAACTTAATAATGAAGCAAAAAAATAACCTGCGTCGCTTCATTATATTTTTGTACTCATTGGAATGCTTCATCGGATCTTTCTCCTCTACCAAAAAGCAATTTCGGATTTGGCGTGTCTAAAAAATCAAGATGCCATTTTCGATCAAATTTTTAAGAAAATGTTTTAAGATTAAAAATTTTCATGACAATTAAAATTATTAATTTAATCAATTACGCTAGTCAGAAATGAAAATAAAATATTTTATAATTATCTTTGTTTCTTAATTTTTTCGTGTCCTTATCATGTAGGATCTGAAGGAATAATTTTTTTTTATTTTTTTTTTTGAAAAGCATCTGTGATTAAAATAATTTATTAACTGAGCTATTTGCGTGGTCCATTCTCGTCAATGATTTTTTATTGCAGCTTGGACATCTTGAATCCGGCGGTGTATATTGTATTGTGATTCCACAATTTTTCTTGCGACACTTCCATTGGGTATCGGGCATAGGCATATTTTCAGCTGGAACATTGGCAAAATGTTAGGTTCAATCTCTACAGTATGTTTAAATTTTCTTTTTTAACACTTTAAATTTTGGATTTTGATTTTTTGGCTAGTTATATTCGAGCCAATTTGGAGAGATAATAATAATTTTAGTCATGTCTAAATTTAGGCATGTCTTTTTCACACTATTAAATATTTTTATCAAATTAAATTTTATTTTTTATTTATTTATGCCGTCAGCATGTTTACCTGCATTGTTGGTTTCGCCCGCAAAGCCTTCAGCTTCGCACCACACACAATTGATCATTTCCCCAGGGTTCATCTGATCACATTTTGAACACATCCAAATTGTGACATTGTTGTCGTCTTTGGGTGCTGAAATTAATTGCGGTCGATTTTTCGTGCCATAAGAATTTTTTGTTTCATCGGCCAAAATTTGATAACAATGGAATTTTTTTTTCTTAGTTTTAGGTTTTGAAATTAAACCCATATATTCGTCGAAATTCAGATATTTTGTTGAGATTATCCTATTTCTATAATCATTGCATTTTTATACTTTTTTGGCGATGAAATGCGAGGCATGATATATAAGAATTGTAGTTTGATCCATTCTCTTCTATTCTTATAATGGATATTAGAATTCAAATAAGCTTGATGTAGTACCAAAATGCTCAGAAACCTTCATGCTTTTTTCAATTATTTTCATCAAGTAACTCCTAATAATATTTAGCGATCAATTTTCCAAAACTTAAAAAAATCGTATCATATCTAAGAATGTATTTTTTGACTTTTGCTTTTAGTCGAAATTGATTTCCGCTTTTATGGCTTCAAAAATAATTGTTCATTCATTTTCCCCTATACAGTGTCAGCGTAGCCATCATATATGTACCTGGATTGGATTGTTCAAATGTCGGGAAACGACCATTGTCGCACCAGCAACAATTGGATGTTTCAGAAGCGTTCAGCTGATCACATATTGTGCAAGCCCATTCAATGCCAAACTGATCTTGATGTGAAGGCACTTAAAAATGGAAAAGAAAAATAATTTTTCGAACAGATTAGTTGCTTAATCTGATCACTAATTTTTTTTTTCAAAATGGATCAATTTGGAAGATTAATTCTGGCAAAAAATTCTTTCTTTCAGACTATGTTTGACTAAATGAAATCATGATTTCTTACGGTAGAGGATTAAATGATTATATTGATTGCCAATTATTAAATTTCAATCTTTTGATGGAATCTCTTACTTGTTTGATTATTTTCGTTTATTGTCAGATTTTCGAATCGGGTATCATTGGTGTCATTGGCAAGCGTATTTTGTTGACAATTCCATCCCCCAACCAGTCTTTCCCATAAGTAATCTGGATTTATTTTATTTTATTTTTTATTATATTAAAATATAAATTTGTTCTTCGGTTTGTTCTTAAATAAAATCTTAAAGGTTCTTAAATTTCTTTAATAAAAATATTGATATATTTTATTTAAAAATTGAATTATTAAAAGCCATGTCCATAAAAGAATTTATAAAAGCCATGTCCATAAAAAATGATTTATTTTTTTTTGCAAAAATATTCAGATGTATATTCATTTTTAAAAAAAACATTTTTATCTTGGCAACTAAAATGAATTCATAAATAAATTAGGTAATTTTTTTTTCTAATTTCCAAATAAAATTGATTATTGAAGAATATTATATACATTCACAGTTATAAAGTAAGCACATTATAAACAACTATACTTGCATTCTCCCACGTGGAATCTGATAAGCCTAAAAACTTGTAATTGCATATGGTATTTTTATGCTGTATTTGTATAAAATTAATTCAACTAAATTCATTACAAAAAACTAAAAAGGTAATAATAGTATTTCCCGGAAATGAATAAACTGTATTATATCGAACTAAAAAACGAAAATATTGTTTTCATGATTTCTTACAATTTTTTGAATTGAATTCTTACAATTCTTATTGAGATGGTTCTAATTTGTAAAAATTTGACCACTTTATGTAAAATAATTGAAAGCATAAGATTATGTCAGATTTTGCCTACTTAAATCAGGGGTCGGATATGTTCTGATTTGTCAGAAATGTTCTGATTTTGAGGGTCCAAATCTGACAAATTTAAAATGTTCTGATTTGTCAGATTTGTTCTGATTTTCGACCTCTGTTCTTATTTGGTCCTGATTTTTGAGTTTTTGGAAAATTTTAATAAAAAGTGACCAAATTTCTAAAGAAATCGGTACTTGAACAGTTTACATCTCCGATTTTTTGGAAAAATTTTTAACAAAAATTCATTTCTTCATGAAATCATCTAAAAAACTTCCCCGGTTTAATTTTTGACGCTGAATCCGATTCTGATATCCATTTTAAAAATTGCGTCGTCTGACGTCACTTTTTAACGCTGACGTCAAAAATATTTTTTTTCGTTAATTCTTCTGAAAATGACTTTCCTAGGGTAAAATTTGACGCTGAATCCGATTCTGACGTCCATTTTTTACGTAAATAGATTCAGNATTTTCATAATTTTCTCCGGCGGCCCCTATCAGGACCGGCGGCTCTTTACACAATGGATTTTCTCCAAAATATTGATTAATTTCCTTAAGAAAAATCGTTAAAACGTCAAAAAATTTCCCCGGTTTTTTTTTTTAATTTTCTCATGCTTATTTCAACTCCCAAATTGCACAAACAGATTATGGAGAATAAAAAATACAATGTTTAATTTAAAATTATATGAATAAATTGATTTACAATCGATTTTAAAGCTTTTTACAAATGTGTTCTGATTTTTGAGCATGAAATCTGATTTTTTGACTGTGATGTTCTGATTTTAAAAATTTTGAGATCCGACCCCCTGACTTAAATACTGTATTTCCTCTAATATAAATCCTCTAATATATCATTCTAGTAAATGCGCTTATATTTTGACAAATATTTTTCAAACACCATCAAAGGGGGAGGAGGGGGTATTATATTTATATTACTATCTTATTAGACTTAAGTATTAGAGCACTGATGAGTTGAGTTTTATTTTTTAATGTGTCTTATTTTCAAAAAAGTTTTTACAAAGGCATATTCTGAGGAAATTTTAGAGCTTGGATAGGAAAAAACTAACAAGTCATCCTTTATTAACCCCATAGTTAAAAAACTGATATAAATACTTAGAATTTTCACCAAAATACTTTCTTCTCCTTCTTGATCCCCAAAATTTTTAGGGTTGTTGCTGAATTGAGAAAAATCTGAATTTGGTTTTTATATTCGAGAAATTGAATTTGCATTTTTCAAACCACATAAAAGGGGTCTTATCAGAGTTTTACCTTATATGTATTAGAGCACTGTTTTATATTAGAGGAAATACGGTATTTTTAACTCTACTATTTTGGCTTTATTATTAGAAACGTTTAATTAATTATCCATTCATCATTTGCATATTTCTCTATTCCATCGAAAGTCAATCCAAAAAAGGTTAAAATTATCTTGGAACTTCAATCGCGATAATTATTAGGTACTTTTTTTAAATTTACCTCGTCTTTTTCTTTTACTGATTTCATTAAGCTGGTCATTTGCTGGCAAGCAATAGAAAATTTCGGCAAAAATTGGAATAAATAATAATAAAAGCATTTCTAATGAAATATAAAAAGAAAATTAATTTTACAAAATCCTTGGGAATAGTATTGGCCATAGAAAATTTTTTAAATTTATTCTAAATTTTAGATTTTCGTGTAGTATGGGAATGAATAATATTTGAGTTCTTTTGAAAGCCAAAAATCAACTTTTAATGCTGAAACTATTCTTTAGGTAAAACTCTATTTTGTCCATTGTCAAAAAAATCATCTCTCATGAGTATCGAATGTGGGTGGTGCTAGGACTTTAAAAAGGGTCTATAAAATATTTTATTATATTGATTAAGAATTAAATTAAGAATTAATTTATTTTATGAATGGCTCTGCTAAAATTCCTATCTCAAAATATTTATAAAATCATGATCGTGATGTTTTCTGTTCTTAACAGAATTATGCAAAAATTGAACAAATTTTTAGCAATATAAATATATATTCATTTGTTCAGAAATGTTAATATATTTTTAGAAAATAATATTGATGATTGAAATCAATATCAGAAAAACGCAGTATATTTTTGGCTCTGATATTAACTTTTTGTTATCATTAAAGTGAATAATGTAATTTCGGTGTTAGGACACGAGGGGCGTTAAAAAACCCCAATGTGGCCAGTCTGGCCGAAAACTTTTTTTATTAGACCAGTTAGCCCAAAAGTATAAAAAGCAAAAATGTGCATAATTTTATTCTCTATCTGTTGATATTTTTATTTTTTCGAAATTCGGCCAAAAAGATCGAAATTTTACCGAATTACCGAAAAATAGGGTTTTTAGGAGATATTTCGAATTATTTGGACGAATTTCGAATAAATAAAAATACCATTCGAATCAGCCTAAAATTCCGCAGATTTTTGCTTTTTATACTTTTGGCCTAACTGGTCTAATAAAAAAAGTTTTCGGCCAGACTGGCCACATTGGGGATTTTTTAAACGCTTTTCCTTCATTCGTTGGGCCTTCAAGGAATTTACAGTGGCGATAGCTTGCTTCTCTGACAAGGTGCAGCACATGAATTGTCCCACTGGAACTTGCAGCGAGGACTGAACTGATCAACCTATGCTCTGTCAGCCGAGAATCATTGAATCCAAAGAGGGGAACTCAAGCACCAAATTTAGCACAGGACCAGTGCAGTGTGGTAAATCAAACAGGCATTTTCAGTCCTAACCGATTTACTAACTAACAATTTGTCCATACATTTTACTGCCAAAGGCCGAGGTAGTACTGCACAAGGTCCGGAATAGGACGAAATTTGCAAGTAGTCAAAACAAATTTACAAGTGATCAAAAATAGACCCAAAATACTGTCCGAAAAGGACTAAGATTAACAACACTTCAATAAGTACATAGATGTGTTGGAATCGAAGAGAAATTACCAAAATTTATAAGTGGTGTTGAGTCATTACTTAAAAAGGTGCTGGGTCTTTTAAAAAAGGCACAATATGGGCGTTAAAAAAAGGGCCCAATGTGGCCAGTCTGGCCTCAAACTTTTTGTTAGACCTATAAGACAAAAAGTATAAAAGGCAAAATTGTTCAGAATTTTATGCTGAATGGTATTTTTAATTTTTCGAAATTCAAATAAAAAGTTCGAAATTTTCCCAAAATACTGAAAAATAGGGTAGTTAAAAATTTCGAACTTTTTGGCCGAATTTCGAAAAACAAAATATACCTTTCGAATCAGCAAATAATTCTGAAAAATTTTGCCTTTTTATACTTTTTGTCTAACAAGTCTAACAACAAAATTTTCGGCGAGACTGATCACATTGGACCCTTTTTTAAAGACAAAAGTATCAAAATGGACTAAATATATTATGCAGAAAATTTTGACTAAAATTTTTCGAATTTCCTTTATAATTTTAAAAATTTCGTAAGGTTCAAAAAATTTTTTAATTTACCAACAATCTTTCCACTTGATAATATTAATTTAATATGCTAAAAAAGTATCTGGAATTTCTCCAACATGTAAGTTTTGTCCGAATTTCTTTATATTTTTAAAGAAATTCGAAAAATTTTAGCCAGAAAGGTAGGTATAATTTTTTGCATACCTATATAGAGTAAAATTCAAAATTTTGAGATACGTATAACTTACAAGTTATTATGTATTAAAAAACATGTGGAAGTATGGCATGTGATTTATGTACGTTTCATCAAAAAAACCAGTAGAACGCATCACGTACTTCATGAAGTTCTATGTACTTACTACTGGGGTAACAGATCGACCCTATAGTAAGGAAAAATCCATAATTCCAATAACACGGAGCAGAGTAAACGAGAATTATGCGCCACTGACGCGTTGCTATAGAACAGCTGACTCAGATCGAATTCCGTAATGTCCGGTGTTTCGTTGTTGGTGTTTTGTAATTTTTTGTTTTGCTTTTTTCATTTCACTAATTTTCACCTTGAATTTTCTAAACTGATTATAGGGTTGTTTAATTACCCGAGTAGTAAATGTCATAAACTACATAGGAAATTTAAAAAAACAAATCTGATCTTGGTGTTCTGATTGGTACGTAACATTCAAAGACAAAAAATAAACATTATTCTATGCCCCAAAGGGCTGATTTAATGCTTTTCAAATTCATTTGGTAATAAAATATTTAAATTTTCTGTACAGTTGTTTCAATTTTTATTTTTTAATAATAGGTCCCTAATTGTCGTGTCCACAAAAGTCGGGAGGGATCCTTAAATGTTGCAAAAATCGTTCCACAGATGTCAGTTAGCCCATGGACTCTAAAGTAGGTTCTTTTCCAATATATGTATACATAGATACCTATTTTATTAATTACTAACCATTTTTAATTATTCTTAACGATAAAGTTTAAATTTGTAATTAAGCCTCTTCTTATATGTATTGATAACTTCTTAATTAAACGAATAACTCATCTTTGTCTTTGGACTGCCTAATATTTTTGTTATACTGATTCCTGGCGTACTACGTCTCATCAGCTTCAGTTAATATAGAGTTCATGGTCATGTCAGGTGGAAATTCTAATTGAAAATTTGATCTTGCATAGTAGGGATTTTTTACGGCACATTCGGTGGTTATTATTACACATTCGGTGGTTATTAGTCAAATTTCACTTGCACATTCGATGACCTAAATTTCTTTCCTTGTTGAATTAAAAAATACTTATAAAATTTTTATTACAATCGGTCTTGTAGCCTGAAATCTAAAATTTTCTATTCAGTTCATTCGCTCCAAAAATTTTTCAATTATAATTTGAAATCTTTTTCTAATTTATTAATGGATAACCATAAAATTTACTTCATATCTTTTTTTAAGTTTTCCATAATATTCACTTTAAAGAATTTTCTACCAATTAGTAGAACATTTTGAGATTTGATAATAAGTTTTTAGAAATTTTTAAATCTATCGAGCTCACCGAAAAATCAAGGAAATCGGAAAATCTTCAGGCCAAACGACATGAACTGCAAAAATTAATTTTACATAGAAATTTTTTGAAGCTCTGAGGATTTTAATGGTAATCGTCACGAGCGTATTTTTGTTTTGTATAATCAGCAGACGAATGGACACCCACATCGTTTACCCTAGGGTCCCATAAAAGCTTCATTTCCATCCACAACTCTCTAAATTTCATAAAAATAAAAATCATAAAATAGCATTATTCTTCCATTTCCTATTTTAATGAAAAGTGAAAATTTTACAGATTATGCAATAAATGTCTTTAAATTAAATTAAATAATTTAGAAATATCATAAATTATAATGGTGGGAAGTTGGAATTGGATTTTGCCTTTTTTATTCTCCAATAATTTGTTGAAAGTCGCAACTCTCAGCAGATCTATTCCTCCGATTGTTGGTAATTTTTAAAATAAAAGTTTTATTCAAATTTTCAATTCACTGTTAGACGAGCTGGAACTAAAGCATCAATTGATTCACGAACGAACAGATAAGAACAATTCCGGCCGTCTGTCATTGTCACCAAATGCCCTGACAGAACTGACTGATCTTGGTAGTGATAAGCCGTCTTATGATAATGATGACGATGGCCTTAAAATTGCTACTGAATTGTTGACCAATTCCCTCAATGAAAGCGTGAATCCCTGTGAAGGTTAGGAGAAAATAACTAAATAAATTTATTAAATTTTTATTTAAAAAATTAAAAAATATATAATATCATTCCTTTTGATCCAAACTCGTGGCCATATAGAATGTTCCAATTTTCAAGTTCTTTTTAAATAGAAATTAGTATGGAACAGAATTTCACTTCTAAATATCGTTTCAAAAAAGTTACAATTTTATGATTAAGAGTATGATTATTAGAGTATGTAAAATAACTGAAATGTTGAGCTTATTTGTTCCATTATTTGCCAGACTTTTTCGAGTTTACCTGTGGCAAGTGGCTGGCCAACAACCAGATTCCGAAGGGATCTGACGCAATGACCCAATTCAGCAAAGTGGGAACAAGGGCCAGAGAGCAATTGCAAGGTACAAAACTATTTTTGTGTGTAAAATCCGTACAACAGTTAAAAAGATTCAATTTATGGGTTGAATTTATTAATTTATTAAATTCATTTTTCTTTTTTAAAATTATTCCGTATTTCGATACTAAAATAATAATTTATTTGTTTGCATTTCTGTTCTTTATTTTATCTGAATTTGATCATGTTATTATGTCATTTTTTGTATCCAGATTTGTTTGACCATCCGAAACCATCCTCCTCAAAGGCAATCAACCAACTAAAATCCATGTATGGTATCTGCAGGAACTACAATCGGACCAAACAAAACCCATCTGTTTTGTTGCAACGAATCGGACAATTCGGGTAAAACTCATAATAAATAATAAATAATGCTTAATTATAATAACTTATTCCATCGAAGTAGAAAACGGGGTTTTTAATGAAATGCTCATTTGTGTTTACTCCATCCGATTCAGAGCCAATGAAGGTAAGGAAATATGAAAGGGTCATTCGGATCGGAGTGAATGAAGGTGAGAAAATACGAAAAAAACACAAATGCGGCGTTTATGATGACCATCAGCCCATTGGAAAATCCTATTAAATGACGCCGCATTTGTTTTTTTCGTATTTTCTCACCTTCATTCACTCCGATCCGAATGACCCTTTCATATTTCCTTACCTTCATTGGCTCTGTATCGGATGGAGTGTACACAAATGAGCACTTCATTAAAAACCCCGTTTTCTACTTCGATGGAATTTCACCTGCTTCATTAAATTGCGAAGCAATTTGTTAAGTACAACAACATGAATGAATATTTTTTGAAGCGATTGTAAAATTTTACAATTTTGCAATTGTATTTTTACTAAAAAACGCATTATAAAAGTATAAACATTTATTTTGAACTTTTTTTGGCGATTGTAAAAATTTTACAATTGTACTTTAACTGAAAAACACATAACAAAAGCATAAAAATCGATTTTGAACTTTTTTGAATCGATTGTAAAATTTTTACAAATTTACAATTCGAAATCGCAATTTACAACTACAATTACAATGTTTTTCGAAAATTTGATTAAGCCATTGAATTTCTCGTAAAAAGTTGCCTCCTGGATGATAAAATTTCGAAGCTTCGCGCGCTGGAAATAGGAGTTTTATTTTTATGCGGACGGACGCACGGAGAAAGATTTTAAACCGTTTTTTATTTATAACTTTTTTATTTTTAAATCAAATCAAAAGGTATAAAAAAGCATTTCTACTCAGAAAAATATGGGGAATTTTATAAAAATAAATTTTAACTTTTTATATCGATTTTAAATTTTCCCACCCTTGCTCAACCTGGATTCGAACACAAATGAGAGAGAGAGCCGGCCTTCGGCCGGCTCTTAATAAGAAAATTTATTTAGAAATTTCACATTTTTAAAATTTTTTCAAATAGAGAGTCAAAAATTCTTAATAATTGGTTGACTTGAAAATTATTCTTCTGATCCCACAAGAGTAACAGTCAAAAAAAATTTTGGAGGGCACAAATGCACAGCAAGTTGGATAAAAGCTACAAAAAAATTTAAATTTTTTGAGTGTTTATTAAGTGGAATTTTTTGCCTAAACAACGTAAATGATCTTTTATTAGTTTTTCGATACTTTTTCTTATCTTTTAGTCATTTTTTTGGCTTTTTTGTTCCTCTTTTGCCAGATTTAATAAAACCATCTTTATTTAAGTGGCTGGCCCATTCTTCGTGGACCGGAATGGGACGAGGAGTGCTTCAATTTGCCGCGCATTCTGGCCAAGTTTCGACTTTCCCTGGGCTTGTACGATGTTTTAGTTGGACCAAACGTTGAGTTGAACCGGTTCAATGTGTCCCAGCAGGCCCTTCATTTTTATCCGTCCAGTTTGGTCCTGGAAAAGACCATCTATGGGAATCAAACAAAATTGGAGGAATATGCACAGCGAATAACACGCATGGTAAGAGAATGAATCATATCTGAGATGAAATCAACGATTACTAAATCGCACAATACAACATTATTTACTTGATATAATGCCAAGTTTAAAAAAGTATGGCCTGATAAATCTTAAAGGAAAAGTATGGCCTGATAAATCTTGGTGGGTAAAACGAGTGCAGATATTGCTGAAACCTATGATTTGGATGATTTTTTGTTCTTTCGCATTATTGATCCTCGGGACAATCTTTTTTTTGAGCAAAACGAAGTGCATCGTTCATGTTTATATGTCTATTAAATTGTATTTTTCTATATAAGGATTTTCATTTCAAAAAAATCCATAAGGTTAAAATCTTGGCGTTCGATACGGGAATTGAACTTTGCGATGAGGATATCAGTCGAGAAGTGAACGAAACAGTGAAATTTGAGAAGGAACTTGCGAGTTTTACCAACACATCAAGAGCACCCGAAATGTAAATGAATGTATCATAATAAGTTTAAAATTGATATAAATCCCTTTAAAGGCTCAACCTTATGAAATTCAACGATTTAGCCCAAGTTATACCTGAGGTAAATCAATTTATTAATTATTTTTCACATTTTATAAATACCGGTTTTTTGAGAAATTTGATTGTTTATTAATAATTATAAAATAAAAAAATTAACAATAATATAGTTACAACAATATTCGACATATTTTATATTTTTTTAGAATCGTAATAAAGACTTTTCCCATCAGGGCCAAGGTTATTAAAATCAAACCAACAAATTTAGTTTCTAGTAGGTTTCTATGGTTGCTGAAGAAGATGGCGAATTAGTTTTTCGAAATACAAACTTTTTATAATAAAAGTCGAATGATCGCATCAAATTTTTTTCTTCAAAAATTTTTTCTGTTGATTTTATGTGTCTAAAAATGTTCGAAAATACAATAAAATTGTCGTTAGATTTGGATTCATTATAAAAAAATAATCTTAGGTGTTAATAAATATTGAAATTTTTTCTGAAATTCTAACCCTCATAGGGATAAACTAGAAAATTACCTATAACTGTAATAATATAATTTAAAAAAAAGAAACTCGATTTTAGCTGGACTTGAGCGAATATTTCAAGCTTCTGTCGCCTTCCAAAAAGGTGTATCGAAATTACTTTGCCTCTGATCCAGATGTGCTATTTAATGATTTTCTGGGCCATCTTTCTTCACTTTTGCGCAAAACCAACAAAAGAACGGTAGCCAACTACGTGATATTACGGTATGTGATGGAGTGGTCAGGAAAACACTTGGATGATCGGCTGGAGAAGGAGGTAACCACGCATTTGTTAAATATTTATTATCTAATTTCTGAAATGAAAATATTTATAATTGCTTTTTTATATTGAATAATTCTTGATAAAGATATAATCCTTACGTTTAAAAGGAAAATTTGATCAGAAAAAATAAAAGTCCATTAGCATCTTCTAATATAAAAATTAATACAGAGATTGGATTTTAAAAATCTCACTTATATATAAATAATTATCGAAAAATTAATATTTTAGCCCTCGGATAAACGGGACAATGTGTGTATTGAAGGGGTCATACGATATCTTGAATATGCCAGTGGTGCACTGTATATCCGCAATTATTTCGGCAATGACAGCAAAAATTCCGGTTTGGAAATGGTGAGTTCTCGGTTAAAATGGAGACATGATTATTTAATTTTTGTAGTAATAGATTCAAATTTATATGTATAAATACCTAGTATGAATAAATTAGTGAATTAACTAGCTGCAGCGCAGGGGAAAACCGCGCGGGTAACATTGCTCTATATTGATACACAATTCTAAGGAATCACAAAACATTGTAGTGGGTACCCGAACTCTGTTCTATGTATTATTCTTGGGTAGGAAGCAGCGCCTGCGTTGGAAAAGCGCTTCGCGCTTAAAGACCTTCGGTTGCTAGGGCAGACCATTCCATCAAGTTCAAGCAGTTCAACAGCAGCATCATGCCGAAACAACATCATCATCGTATTCAGCACCTTCGATAACCCCCGTGGACCGAATTTCAGCCCAATCGGTACAACATGACCAACCCGTCGATGACCCATCAAGTTCAAGCAGTTCAGCTGCCATATCAAGTCGAAACAACGTTACCATCGTGTTCAGCACCCTCGAAAACCCCTGAGTACCAAAAATCAACCCAAAATCCCTTCAAATTGCACAAAATGCTTTAGGCCCCCTTAGAGTCCCGGAAATTTTTGAAAATTTCTCAAAAATTTTCTTAGGTCTAACCTAAGCCGAAAATTTTTTGTTACCAGACTATGTTTTTCCATACGCTCTACAACTTTGTAATTGAAAGTTAAGCTCAAAAATCACTAAAAACGTGAGTTTTCACCTTGGGACTCCAAGGTCGGTACTCTAATTGAAAAATTTCGGGTTTTCGAGGCCATAACTTTTTTTGGCTGGATGAAATTTTTCCAATTTTTTTTTATTTTCTTCCACTCATTAAGTTACATCTTTTTTGCAGTTGGACCTAAACTTTTCTTCCAATTTAATCATGGGTTTTTCACTTTGTAAAGTTGAGAGCGGGAAATCAGGCTTCAGTGTCGGAATTGTTCAGAAAAACTTAACCTCGTGACCCGGAATTTTTTCCAGACCATAAGATAGCCCACAGTTCGGCACATGATCCTACCACCCGGATTAGCGATTAAGGCCTTAAAAGATATAGCTGTCGAAGGGTCCAAAATTGATTTGGTCGATTTTTGACCAAAATCCTACCGTAACCCTCGGAAATCTACCGTAACCCGGGGAGGTTATAGTTTTCCTAGATGCGCAACAAAAAGTTAGGGGGACCTCAAAAATACAACTACCCCTCTAAATATGACAGGAAAGGCGCACGAGTTTTGGAAACGAAAGACAAGTTTACTTTATGTAGTATATAATGATGGGGGGGTGGATTTCGGGTTTTAGGCATTTCGGACCAGAAAACATGTTCTGAAAAAGGAATTTTATTATAGTTTTCGGGGTCGGAGAACACGATTTTGGCATTTATTTTTATAGTTTCAGATCGATTTTCTATGGTTTTCTGCTGATCGGACCCCCTCGGACCCCATTTTGGGTTGAGGTCCCCATTTTGTCGGAATTTTTCAGAAAAATTTAGACCTGTGACTGAAATGTTTTTTTAGCCTAAAAGATTGGCCATAGTTTGATGCATGATCCTACCAACCTGTTTGACGATTAATGCCTTAAAACCCACACTTCACAAATGGCCCAAAAAATTTGGCCATTTTTTTTGGTCGATTTTTGGTGACCGGGCAATTTTCCCGGCTTTATTTGTGGTGTTAGAGACGCATGTTTTGGGCCAAAAAGTTGGCCAACATGTGCCTCCAGGTGAACGGATAGTTTGCTTCCGATGTTGTCTGGTCCGAAATGGCCCAAAAAGGGTCATTTATACGAAAGACAAGTTTACTTTATGTAGTATATAAT
>LDKF01000382.1:37964-65933 GCA_001026735.1 Rotylenchulus reniformis | reverse complement strand
GCCATAACTCAAATGTGATAAATTCTTTATAAATAATTATCTAAAATTAAAAAAGTAAATTTCCAAGAATATAGTCTTCAAGTGCTTTTAAACGACTTTCCAAAAATGTGGGTGGACAGACACATTATAAATTTTGTGGAAATGCAAATAGATTTTTCATATAAACAATCGCAAAACGTTCTGTCACATGCATCCTGCTGTTTAATTGAGTCCGCATAACAATGATCATGCAGTTCACAGCAACGGTCAACTAAAAGAATAGAAGTGTGAAAAGTTAATCAATTATATTTTATTATTATTTAAAAAAATTAATATAAATTTTTATTTTTTCTAAGATAACAAAGTTAATAATGAATATTCACTTTGTTTAAAGCCGCAATTCCAACTAAAAGGCAATATTAATAAACATGAATCAAAATATGAGGTTTGAGTTATGGCATTTTTTGGATAACGCGACAGCACCTGTGTTCTATATATCTAATAAGTGAACAAAAATGCAGAAATTAGTTTTATACTTCGGCGCCTTATTAGAAAACTCATATTTCATTAGAGGAAATATATGTGTTTGGATCAAGGCTATAGAAAATTAAATTTTAAAAAATGCTAGATGACTGTAAACGATAATGATAAGACGATACAATACCCAGCCCTGAACTTTATCCTTGTATCTATTATGTCGTGCATAGGTATTTCAAAATACCCTTATATAAATATTTATATAGGTGTTTGTATCAGTGTTTTCCTGACCGGCTTCGGTCACTGACCGGTCATGTGACCTCTGACCTGACCGATGACCTGACCTGACCTGACCGGGGCTCCTGGTCAGGTCATCCGGTCATGACCGATAGCCCGGTCAGTCAGCTGGTCATATGACCGGAAATTGGAAAAAAGACCCAAAAATGCACCCCTAAGAATAGCATTTTTGCCGAAAATCTTGAAATTTTTAGGGAAAATTTAGCATTATAATGATGAAAGTTCCTTAAAAATAATTTTTTTCGCCAGAAAAAATCAAAATTTTCACCAACTACCATTCACCATTTTCAATTTTCTTCCATTCCTCATTCAACTTAATGAATTCTCATCAGTTCAATTTAAAAAAATCCGGCGGCTCCTTATCAAAAAAAATTTCATCATCACAGCTATTACACTCTTAATAGCTGTAATGATTTTTATGTGAATTTAAAAAAATTTAAAAAGTTCTCGAGACCAATATCGGTCTCGGTCTCACTTGTCAGTTCCCGAATCTTTCAGAAACTGAGCCTCATCACTATTTTCCACAAAAATCACAATAACTTTTCCAACATCATTCGCCACTTCAAAACTTGAATTCAATTTCTCTATCCGAGCGAATTTTCTGCTTGATCACTTCTTTTAGATTAATTTGATAATTTTTTGAACTTTCATAGGAATTAAAGAAATTTTTGGCGATTTTTTGAACCGATTCAATTTTGAACGGAGGTCAGATGACCGGTCATATGACCGGTCACATGACCGTGACCGGAGGGTCGGTCAGGTCATTTTAAAGTGACCTGACCTGACCGAGCTTCTGGTCAGGTCAGAGGTCATTTGGTGACCGGAAAAAGGTCGGTCAGGAAAACACTGGTGTGCAGTCAAAAGTCAGAGAAATGGGGGCAGAAGAAGCCAAATGAAGTGATAGACCTAACTGGGTAAAGGCCGATATTTGCAATGATAAATACTGTAAAATTGTTTTTTCTACNTTTGAGGAAAAGATGAAAGAAAATGTGAGAGATAAAGGGAAATTTTTAGTTTCGAAAACTTTTCTAACTTAATTGGGAGTCTCTCAGTCTGCCATTTTTCTGTTCTTATTTTATCTACAGATTTTGTCAGTTGAATGATTCGCAAAAAGTTGAAACGAAAGAAAAAATACGCAAACGAATAGAGACGGAGGGGAAGAGAAATAGTGAGGGACAGAGAAGTAAACAAAGTGAAGGATCAAGGGGAGAGGGCCGAAATGAGGAGAGGAGTCTGAAGGGGCACTTGATCAGGCGGGGAAAGAAGATTTGGCTGGTTGGAGGAGGATCGGTGGAGAAGGAAGGGCAAGAAGGAGAAGAGCATCGGCCCCTTGATTTTGAGCCCGAAAGAGCAAATGATCAGCTGCAGATCAAAATCAGGTTGTACGACATTTGTGACTTTCATAATAGTAATTCCATTCAAACCAAAGCTAGAGAAATGATTAGGATGTCAAAAAATAGAGCAAAAATTAGCAAAAAATGAATCCAAGCACATTCGAATTGGACCAGTGTGGAAAAAGTTATGCCAAATTCGCAGTATTTTGATTTTGGCCATATCTTTTTTTCACATTGGAGAAATTTGAGCAGACGTTGGCTTATTTCGTAGCTAATGTTTTGCTCCGTTTTTGGACATTCTAATTAGGGTGGCGACGGGGTCCCCGCTCCCCGCGGGGTCCCCGCGGGGACCCCGTCCCCGTCCCCGCGAGGGTCGCCAGTCCCCGTCCCCGCGGCCTTGTCCCCGCGGGGACACGGGGACAAAATGCACCCCTAAGAATGGGAAAATCGGCCAAAATTGATCATTAATTTTGGGAGAAATGGGAAAAAATGACGGAAAAATAAAATTTTCTAAACCAATTTTTCTTAAGAAATGTTCGAAAATATTGAAAATTTTTCTCCGGCGGCCCCTATCGGGGCCGCCGACACAACTATAGCGTAATCTGGAACTCGAAATCGGCATCCAAAGTGGGGACAAACCGGCCTGCGCCAAAATGACCCCTACCCTCCCATCTGAAATATATTTTTTTCATTTTTACAAAAAATAGTCCTTAGATTTTCGGAAAAGATCCAAAATTATTATAAGCCACCAATAATTGAAATTTTTTCGAAAATTTTTAAATTTTTTGATTTTTGAAAATTAAAAAAAAATTAAAAAAAAATTTTATAGACCCAAGATTTCTCGAAAAATTTTTCACAGGGCCCAAATTTATCGAAAAATTTGAAAATTTTCTTAATAATAAAAAACAATAATTTTAAATTAATTTCAAATGAATTTTTAATGACGGAGAAAATTTTTTCGAAATTTTTTTTCAATAATTAAAAGACTTAGAAAAATTTCATGTCCCCGCGGGGACCCCGCGGGGACCCCGCGAAAATCTGTCCCCGTCCCCGTCCCCGTCCCCGCGAGGGTCGCCAGTCCCCGTCCCCGCGGTGACCCGTCCCCGCGGGGAATTCCGCCACCCTAGTTTAAATTTTCGGAAGATTAGCAAATAAAATGCTATAGTTAAATTTTTAATATTCACCATAATTTCGCGTGATAAGGAATGTTTACAATCATAATAACGATGGAGAGATGATTTTCTGTATAATTTTTTTAAACACACAGTGCCAAGTAAAAAAAGTGAAAAATGGCTGCTTTTGGTTGGCCATAATAAAAATGTCTAAAAATGCATTTGTAATTGTGAACAGTGCAGGCGAAATAGATGTGGAACGTGAGCCATAGCATCTCGGTCAATGTATCATGTCAAAAGTCGTGGCGCGACATTTGCAGACCACCTTATAACTAGGCTCAAATGCAACTTATAGAGCAACCATCCTGATGTCAAAAAATAAATTAGCTAAAAAAATAAGCCTATATACTCATTTTTCCACTATAAAAAAAGTTATGGCCAAAATAAATTTTTCGTCAAAATTCAGACTATTTTGGTTAATATCTTTTTTAAGACGTTTAATTCGAGCAGGCTTAGGCCTATTTTGTAGCCAATTTTTTACTCTACAGGGTGACACAAAAGTCTTTGCACACATAAAATATTTAATAACTTTTTTTATTAATTGGAACAAAATACAATCAAATATGTCAAAACATGCGCAATAAAATGGGGTACAATCACAATCATTTCATTTCAAAAAGCCCGCCTTTGGAACAGAAATAGAGTCGAAGTCGCAAGAAAAAAATTTCGTCCATGGCACGCAGCTTTTTTTCAGCTATTTGGGTCAAATCTCTATGAAAGTCCAAGCTGAGGGAATCTAATTTTTTGTGAGGAGTAGCACAGGCCCTGGCCTCCAAAATAGCCCAGATGGAATAATCCATCGGGTTCAGATCGGGAGAATAGGGAGGCCATTCTTGGGATGATATGAATCCGGGCAGATGGGTCCGGCACCATGTCTGAATTTTGTGAGCTTTATTGGCTGGTGCAAAGTCCTGTTGGAAAATTCTCTCTTTGGGCCAAAAAGTAGCCCATAGAACGAGGTTTCAAAATGCCCCGGAGATTTTCCCCTATATGAGAAATTTTGTTGATTTGGACCCCTAGGCAGCCAAAAATCAGCGTTTTTCTGCCCATTGTGAAATTCCGGCCAAAACCATAATTTATAGGGCCTTTTTGAAATGAGTGACAATATGGTTAGAAAGAGGAGGATGTTTTGCCCATATTCTATCCCTTTAACAGTTTTGATAGAGCTCGAGTGTAAGAAAATTTCGTCTGGGAGAAGGNAAGCTGAATTTTTTAGAGTTTATAGAGCCCGATATATAGCTCATTTTTGGCCATTAGTCAGATTGATTTCCTTTTAATCCCGGTCTTGTATTCGAATCTTCTCATGGAAACCCGAGGTTTGCGGTCCACTCACTTCCTGAACCAGTACCGGTTTTGCTTGGTCCTGGACGACCTAGATCTTTCGCTCTCTTTGAAGTACTCTAATGTGCCATACTCACTATGCATAAAATTCGATTTTTTCTTTTGAAATTTTTTCACTGGAATTTTTTGATGGTTTGGTAGACAATCATTCTAGAGACGCCAAGTGGGGTTGATATTTTGGAGGCTATTTTTTCCTATTTGATTAATGATATTTTTGATATTCTTTAGCTGGACATGATAGAGAATAGAATGGTCTACAAAATAAAAAAAAGTGATAAATAATAACTCTTATAGTAAAAAAGTTATGGACAAAATAAAAGTGTGCAAAGACTTTTGTGTCACCCTGTATTTTTGATATCAACACTTTATTTAGTTAATGTTTGAATGTAGTTATGTTTGAATGTAGCCACAATTGAAACAAAGTTATTTCGAAAGGTTGTAAATGTAGTCAGCAAAATCGGATAGCCGTCAAAAAGACCATCAAAATTTGTGCAACATAAACTACACATACCTAATAGGGCTGTTCAAAACTTTTGGTTTTGAGTTTTGAGTCGGGAAAAGTTTTGGGTTTTTTGGGTTTTGGTTTTGAGTTTTGGTTTTGGGTTTTAGGTTTTGAAAACCAAAACTTTTTTGCACTGGATAAAATGGCCCCTTCCAGAAAATAATTCGAACATTAGATGTTATAATTCAAATATTTTTAGTAAACATAATGCCAAGTCTTTCTTTCTCTGTCTCTAATCTAATCCTTTTCTCTCTTTCGCTATCTATAGCCCTTTAATTTTCAGATGTCTAACAGCAATTTTTTGTAAAATGCAAATAAATAAAAAAATAATAATCTGTATTTTAAACTGTTTAGTTTAAAAAATCGAATATCGAAGAGGAAAAAAAATCGAAAAAATTGACCAAATTCTTTAAGAAGAGCGACCCAATTTTGCAAATTTTCTCCGGCGGCCCTTATCAGGGCCACCGGTAACCCCAAATATAATGGAATTGCTTTATAAAAGACAAAAAAGGACCAATTTCCTTAAGCAAATGGGCCTTAAAATCCCGAAATTTTCTTCGGCGGCCCCTATCGGGGCCGCACAAACCTCCCTCCCGAAAAATTTCTGGCCGCGCCCCCTCCAAAAAACATTAATAATTGTCTGGCAAAATTTTTTCCTCTTTGGGGCTGAAAATGATCGCATTCACTGCACTAATTTTGATGATTGAAATCAAGATTTTTTTAAAATTTTATAAAAGAAATATGAAAGTTTTGAGTTTTGGGTTTTGAGTTTTGATGTTTTGGGTTTTGACCCCCAGTTTTGGTTTTGGGCTCAAGTTTTGGTTTTGGTTTTGGTTTTGAGTTTTGGAAAATTTCAGGTTTTGGACAGCCCTAATACCTAATAATGATAATGAGATGTCCTTGCGGAAATAATACATGCTGGATGTTAAAAAAATCCCTATGTGGGCAATCTAGCCGAAAGCTTTTTTGTTAGACCAAAAGTATAAAAAGCAAAAATGTGCAGTTTTTTCTCTATCTGCTGGTATTTTTATTTTTCGAAATTCGAACAAAAAGTTCGAAATATCTCCTAAAATCCCTGTTTTCGGTATTTCGACAACAATTTTGAACTTTTTGGCCGAATTTCGAAAAATATAAATACCAGCAGATAGAGCATAAAATTCTGCACAATATACTTTTGGTCTAACTGGTCTAACAAAAAAGTTTTCGGCCAGACTGCCCCAGATTGGGGTTTTTTTAACGCGAAACTTTGGGGGATTTTTTTAACGTCCTAGCACCTAATAATACATCAAGGCCCAAAAATTTCTGAATGCTCTTGCTGTTAACAATGCACATATGAAGATATGTTAAAATGGTGTTAGAATATCACACAACTAATGAATTTATAAATAAAACAGAATTTTAATGGTGTAGAAAATGTATTGACAAGATAATATTAAAAATAAATAAAAATATGATATCTTTTACTAATCTAAAACTCAAATGATTTAACATATTAACATTATTCTTATCCTTAATCACCGATTTGTAGGTTTCAAAATTCTTTCCTCTTCTGATTTTCACCAAACTCGGCATTTCTTCTCCGGATTCATCGTCGATCCTTTCGGACAATTAAATGCTGCCGCAAATTCGGGCAAATTTGGCAAAGGCCCATTCACACGATAGCGAGCCGGAGAGTGAACATCGTTCTTAAGCTGCTGTTTGAGCTGAAAATTTTTAAACATATACTGCTAACTTGGCTAAAAAATTTCTAAAAATTTTAAATAAAAAAAAGAATTGCAATAAAAAAAGGATATAGGATAAAATTGCAAAAAAAAAAATTAAAAAGTAAAATATAATTTTAAAAAATAAATATGTATGTTGAAAAAATTTCTTAAATTCACAATTTTAAGTTATAATTTTTGAATTTTAAATGCATTTTCTTTTTTTAGATTTTATTATAATTGTATTATTTGTAATTAATTTAATTTAAATTTATTGTATAATTTTTGGGTTTTCCTTGTCTTTTAATTTTTGTATTCTTTATTAAAATATTTTTGCAATTAATCTTTTTTTGGTTTCCAATTTGCAACCTTTCGCAACCCTATCATTGCTACATTTTTTAACGTCCTAGCACACATTTCTACTGTAGTGTAGAGGAATTTTGACATAATTTTTTGTGGTATGTAAATTTCATACATAATGTAAATATTATTAATCGAAATGATAATCCAACTAGATCCATGCACTTTTTTAATTTTTTAGCCTTTTTACCGTGTCATCCGTCATCTTTCCACACCAACTTAACCCATTGCTGATGAAAAAGAGCTGTTCATTGGTAAACCTAAATTGTTGTAAAGTGTTTATTTTTGATTATCCAATTAATTCATACTGTTCAAAACCCGGAACCCGCGCTTCCTCGTGGCCCAACTTCTTCAAGTATGCTTTATATGCCTGGAAATATTGAATTATAATGACGTAGTATATTAAGTAACCAAATATTTTCGTATAAAATGGCTGTCATATTTATTAATATATAATTACGTTATTTTTAAAAACAAAATTACTTTATTTTTTAATCCAATTTTGATTTTACGGTATATTATTTAATTACCATATATGCTTCCTTAACGCCCCCGTTGTCCGCGATGTTTTCAGTCTCGGTATGACTGCCATTCACTGTCATATTCACTTGCGGCAGTCGATAGCGGGAGTATTCGTCTATCAAACATTGCTAAAATAAATTATTTTTGAATGGTTTATATTTTACAAAAAAAAAAAGAAATATTCATTCTTTCTTTTCTAGTTAAATAAAAGATGAAATTGTCCGAAAGATTGTTAGGGAATGTTTGTTTGATCACTACCTTTTGTTTGATGAAATTGGTCTTTGTCTCCGGCTCCCACCAACATCCTTCGGCTCCCGTTTCATCGTTTTTGGATCCAACTTCGTCGTCAAATCCATGGGTGAACTCATGGCCTATCACATAGCCTATTCCCCCATAATTCATTGACCTGAAATTTAATTATAAGGGTGGGGAAATTATTAATGTTTATATGGTAATGAACACCTACTTTGGAAATGATTTATCGTAGAAGGGAGCTTGGAGAATGCCTGCTGGGAAGCCTGTAAAATGAAAAATCAAATTTATGCAATTGAATTTGATTACTGTATAATTTATTTTATTTTTTAATAAAAAATCAAGGAAATAAAAGAACTTTTATTACTAATTTTATTATAGTATGCATTGATTAAAATTAAATGACTATAAATATTTGCTAGTTTTAAAAATGACAAAAACACAAATTAATTGGTTAATTAAAATTGTAATCCAAACAAAGTTTTCACTCACGAATATTATTTAAAGATGACATAAAAAATGCGTTGATCACATAAACTGGAGTGCTGAATTCATTTCGATCCGTTGGTGCCATCAGTTTTTGGAATTCCTTCGCCGTTTTGAAATCGGATATTTTTTCCACCATTGAGGAATAGGATTCATCATCATCAAAGATGAGCTAAATAATTATTTTGAAAAAATATTCTTTATTCAAATCTTCTTTTAAAATTTTATTTTAATATAATAATATATACTAATAAAATAAAAATAATCAGTTAAATCAAAGTTCTTTTATGAACCCATACTTCGTCATAATATGCGTCCACTGCCGTGTCGTTGAGCAGAAATTCGGGAAATCCAATTTGCGGTAACACTTTGTCCAATTTGCTGATGGCTCGTTTCTTCGTCACCGAATCCATCCAGGTGTTTTGACCCATCATTTTGCGGAAAGCATTGCGAACATCCCCGACCTTTTTAAAAATAAAAAATCCATCTGATATAGTTGATATATCAAATAAATAAAAAGAATAAACTTATAATTTGATTGAATTCGAATACGGTTTTCACCCCCGCGCTAGAAAAATGATCATAACTTTTTTCAGGTAAAACAGAGAAATGAATTTGGTGTCAAAAAATAGCCCTAAAGTCTGCTATAAACTTGCAAGAACAACTAACCAACCGATTTGGCCAAGTAGAAAAAAAATTCCGGCCAAGTTAAGCTATAACATCGTGGTTTTGGCCAAGGTCTGGCTATAACTTTTTTTCTGCTTGGCCAAACCGAATAATTCTTTCTGCTAGTTTATAGCAGACATTTAGGGCTATCTTTTAAACCAAACTCATTTCTCTTTGTTTTACCTGAAAAGGTTATGATCATTTTTCTAGCGCGGGCGTGAAAACCGGTGCACTGGGTAGAATTTCATTAATTTCATTAAGAGACTCCATTAAATGAACTTTTTCGTGATTTACAATTATAATTTAACTATAAATCAGACATCATTACTTACCAGCTCCAAAACGGCATTTTTGCTGTCGTTTCCGAAATATTTGCGGACATACATTGCCCCACCAGCATATGACATGTGTCCAACTACCTGCTGAACGCATTTCAAGTCCTGCGTATCAGTGTTCTGAAAAGGTTATAATTTGATAGTTCAAAAAATGATCTGATTAGCATATAATACAGATTACAGTTCTCGTTCATAAATTATTAAATTGTATTACACACTAAAATACAATGTTATTCCATGTTCGTGAATGAAATTTAAAATGTTTAATTTTAAACAGATCGATTAGACCCATGGTAAAATATGCAAAAAGCATGTTTTCGGGAAAAAAATACTTGGATTTTTTCCAGTAAAATGAGGTTCAAAATTCTTTCTTATTATTTCTACTCATTAAATTATTTTATTACCTAACAGTTCACACTTCACACTAATTATATATTTTTTTCCTTTTTTACCTCGTCCTTCTTGATCTCCAGCCGATCATCCAGATGCTTCATTGACCATGCCATTACATAGCGTAGCATCACATAGTTGACCAATGTGGTTTTGTTGGTTTTTCGCAAGAGTTTCGAAAGCTTTTCGGGAAAGCCATCAAGGACATACACTTCGGGATCGGAGGCAAAGTAATCATGGAAGGACTTTTTAATGGGAAGCAGAGCCTTGAAGTATTCAGGAATCTAAAAATTAAAAAATAGTTGTAAAAGTATCATTTTAAAGAAATTTATTGTTTATAAAATTGTGAAATAAATATTAGATGAATTAGGTATGCATTATTTCGAAAGATAAAAAATTTTGGCAATAGGTTACTATTATTGTATTTTGTTTTCCCTTTTATTCATCATTTGACATGGAATAAAGGAAATATATCATTATATACCTCCGGGAATAGTTTGGTCAAATTGCTATATCTTCGAATTTTGAAATTTTGTTCAAAAATCGTTGTTTTTTCTTTTTTTCAATTTTCAAAAAGTATAATTATTGAAAATTTTATGTATAGTAATACATAATAATACAGCTTATGAGGGGGTTCCCAATACATACAACTATGAGGGGTGTTCGAAAAAAAGCCCTCTCTCTAAAATAAGTCCCTCCTTCGAGGGGGTTTGAAAAATAGAGAGAATACGGTATTTATGGAAAGACTCTTTAATTAGAAGCAGGACCTTGAAGTATTCGGTCAGCTAAAAATTATAGTTTATTACATAGAAAATATTTTTTCATTTGAAAAATTTATGGAAAATACTAAATTAAAAAACCGTCATTTCAAAGATTAACGGCAAATAAATAAAAGGACAAGTTTTAATTTGTATTTTAATCTTTTTATTTTTAATTTTTCATATAATTACCTCCGGGAATAGTTTGGTCAAATTACTGTATCGGCGAATTGTGAACCTTTAAATGAGATGGTGGGTAAAACATTACAAAATATAAGACAACTTACGCTGCCAATTTGTCTCTATAATGGTTGTAGTTCGTCGTAATGTTGGCCAATTGTTTTTCAAAATCCACAATTTTGTTCACTTCATGGCTTATTTTTTCATCGCAAAAATCAATGCCTGCATCCGATGACAAGACTTTGACCTTAAAAATGTATTATTCTTCAATTTTTTTTAAATTTTGATAAATAATTTTGAAAAATTTTTTCTTAATATTTACCATCAAATTTTTTTCAGACGATAGAGTAATAATAAATTTCCATAAAAAATATTTATTGTATTATTATTACTATAATTGTAAATGCTTTTCAATTATTATTTTGAATCCATAAATTATTTTCCCTTGTTTAATAAAATTTTAAAAAGAATACATAGTAAGAAAGCAGTTAAGATGCTCTTTACCATGTGGGTTATGCGTTCTTTATATTCCTCCACTTTTGTCTCGTTCCGATATATTGCAGAATTCCAGAGTCCCAAGCTGGACTGGTCAAAGTAAATGATCTGTTGGGAAGTATTAAACCGATGTGGATCAACAGATAGATCCAGAAAAATGGAGCCCAGGCCCAGAGAACGTCTGAACTTGGCCAGAAGATGCGGCGCATTGAAGCATTCCGGGTCCCAGTCAGATCCGCGAAGAATGGGCCAACCACTTGAAAAATGAAATTAGGTAATGGTGTTATGTCATTATTTTAAATGATATATATGTAGTAAGCAGTAAGCTAACTAACAAGTAAGAATTCCCATTTTGCTCGTATACTTCAAACCATATTTTTCGCCCCATTCGTATTTCGTATTCTTACAGTCAAAAAAGCTCTTATTTCCCACTTCGTACTCGTAGTTTGCATTTATTCCCTTCTTTTGTAAATTTTTTGGTTTTCTTCTTTTCAACGTTATTTATAGGGTGGTAGTTTCGGCGGTCCCGAAAGAGGCCATCGAGAAAAATTTGAAAATATGTACTCTGCTCGAATTTATACTCGCGCTCTTACCCTTCATCAAATATATAAGTACGGAATTAGATGGGTCCAAAAAGGTGCTACGAGGTACGAATATGACTTTGGATATTAAATTCGTACTTTACTGAAGTATTTTTTATTTTGAAATTTTGGCTGAAAATGGTTGAATTCCTTATCAGTATGAGCTTGAGTAGGAGTTCTGAGTGAGCACTGGTAGTAAGAATAAGCAAAATAAATAACCCTTGCTAGAGGGATTAGTATCACCCGACATCCATGCAGTGGTCAATTTATTTTTCCTATCAACCTCTCTCTTATGGATTGTTAATGGTTTAAAAAATTAGAGATATTTTAATGATATAAAAATTGGGTAGATAGCATTTGTTATTAGACACCATTAAGTCTTTACACCATATTTATATTATTGATAAGAAAATGCTTATTAGTTAAATTATATTTATAATTATTAGCTTTCTATTTAATGTTGGTTTTCATAAATTGAAATCTACCAAAATTCGTTGATTTTTTCCAATAAAGCGGATGGCTTTTTACGGTTATAGCTCATGCAAGCATTGAACATTGTCTTCACCATGTTAATTGCCCGGGAAGGGGATGGCTTTGTGTTTACAAGCAAACCTATAAATAAAATTAATTTTGGAATAAATAATTTGGCTGATTTTTGGCCTTTTCCTTTTCCGATTACTCTGAAAAGGTTCAATTTTTTAAATTATTGAAAATTTCAACTTTTTCAAATAAATTTGTACTAAAAGGCCATAACTCCACCATAATTTTCTGTATATATGTTTTTTTTATTTGGCATAAGGTTTAAAAACGCTTTAGGTTTATCGGAGAAAAGCCCCATTGCGATTTGGGGATGAACTAGCACCGTTTATTCCTTTAAATCTCTTAAAATTACTATTATTTGTTTTTTTGGTACATTTAATCTTGGCTAATTTATTTTTCGATTGCGCTTACCGTGCAAAAGATGCTTTGTCTTATTAAACAATTCGCCAAAATGACTACTGCGCTTTTCGCCCTTTTGAATTGGGTTGTTGGCCAACCATTTGCCACAGGTGAACTCGAAAAAGTCTGAACAATAAGAAAATTTTCACATTAATAAAATATCTTGAAATTATTTAAATTATTTTTGAGTTTAAAATTTATTGTATTTTTAGGGCATTATAAGCTTTGAAAAGCTAACGAAGCTTTGAAAAGCTAACGAAAAACAAAAAAAATAAATAAATAGCGAGAATAACAAGAAAATTATAGGAATATTTAGTGAATACAAATTCTTTGTTGCCTGAAAGTGTAAATGAATTTTAAATTTTTTAATGAAATGTTGCTGAAAAATAACAATTTTTTGGAAAAATCTCCACGATCCTGCTAATGTTAAGGATCAAACATCGTAAAAAATAAAAATAAATAAAATGATGGATAGAAAAAACAATTAAAAGGGATGAAAAGACGAACTTACCCTCGCAGGGATCCACACTTTGGTTCAGGGAACTTCGCAACAGTTCGGCAGCCTTCGAATAGTCATGGCCTTTATGTTTCAGTTTTGACTTTGACTCGTTAGGCGTTTCCCATTCTTCCGGAGCTGGCTTTGGGATGCGAATTGGTTTTGGGAATCTTGGCCGAACAATGGAACTCTTCCCCTCATTATCATCATCCTCATCACTTCGATCGTCGTAAACTTCGTTGATTTGCTCTGAATAAATTTGGGTTAAAATTAATTTTTATATTTTTATTTTAATTTTGTTTTTACCAAAAATCGGACTATTTTCCTTATGTTTGAGAGTTGAAGTTTGTGGAATTCTGTTTATGGCCAAAAATGGGAAAATGCACCATAGCCAAATGACCAGAAACATTTCCGACGGAATACTTAATTTAAAATTCTATTTTTGAGATTAATAATACTTTATTTTTATTTTAAATTTGTTATCACATGTTCCAAAGAAATAAAAAAATTTAAAAAAAGTGATTTTCATGGCTTCAGCGGCGAGCTTAAGAACCTTTACGGGATACTACTGTAAACGATGCGCCGTCTGCCGATTATGCAAAACAAAAATATAGACATTGCATTTGGAAAAAACTTGTATTTTAAGGAATTTATGTAACTTGCCAGATACCTTTCGCACTTTAATGGATGTTTTCTTATGTCTAGACATGTTAATTCTGTGTTTAATTTTATTTTTTATACCGTTTTTTAAAATAATAAAAAAATGTTTTTCATCATGGTTAAGGGACGTGCTGAGTCGTTTTGGCCAAAAGTGCCAAAATGGGCGTTTCAGCCAAAAGTGCCAAAATGAAAAAGTAGTCCCTAAAAACTTTTTTGTTAGAGAAGTTAGACAAGAAGTATAAATAGGAAAATTATTCAGAATTTTATACTGATTCTGAAAGTATAAAAATTATTACGAATTTTCGGTCAAAATGTCGAAATTTTTTAGTTTTATTGAAAATTAAGGTTTTTCCTTAAAATTTCGACATTTTGACCGAAAATTCATAATAATTTTTATACTATTAGAATCAGCATAAAATTCTGAACAACTTGCTATTTGTACTTTTTGTTTAAATTCTTTAACAAAAAAGTTTTTAGGGAGTACTTTTCCATTTTGGCACTTTTGGCTGAAACGACATAGCACCGTTTAGGGATTGAGTATGTTTTTTGAGTAATATATTTGACATTTAATCATCAAAATTTTGATATGTAGTTGAATATTATATTCCGATATTATGTTCCTCGTTTGTAAAAGGACATTTTCATAGATAAACATGTGAGGTATTCTCTGCTTCTCACATATCAGCACTTCTTATGCATTTGTTGGATATATGTACATACTAGAAGTGCATAATCCATGATGTATTAGTTCAACAAAACTAATTTTTCCAATGATTTTGAGAAGCTTCTGAATGCCAAATGCTATGATCTTTGTGGTGCCAATGCAGTCCATCCGATATAGATCACTTTGGTCTTTTTATCATTTTTACCAAGTAATTTCAAGAATATTACCTATTCATACTTACATTAGTTTTATTTAGGTATTCATAAAAAACTACCCTTTCGAAACTCACTTTTTGAGTTTCTGTTGAGCAGTATTTGTATATATTTTTGTTGAATAACTATTAAAAGTATTAGAATAATAAATAAAAAGTAAGATCAACTAAAATTAGGCGAGCAATCGAATATGCCATTTTCATGCTAAACTTTGATTGATATTTCCGTTTTTTAAAAATCATTAATTGCTTTTTTTAGGCTATAACTAGGTATTCAAATTTAGGCCATTAAAATTTGTAGGTTTTCAGAATAAATCGCCGGTAATGTCCCTTTGACAGCCGTTATTATTAATATAAACATACAAATTTTAATAAATATTATTAAATATAAATAATAGATGAACATGCAAATTTATTTTGCAATTAAGGAGATATGATTATTATTCAGACAGACAACACATCATTGCCGATTCGATGATATGTGATCTCATTTATTATAGTACTGAATATTGATCAGGTTATACCATATACAATACATATAAGAATAGAAATAAATGTATTTTATAATGCATAAATAAGTGCATAATAGATAAGCAATAATCTAAATTAATAATTAAAATTTTAAAATTAGTTTAAGTAGCTAGCAGCTATATATGGATCTTGTCATGAATCATCTATTTCGAAACTCGTCCCTCTATGTTCACCAAACTCGGCATTTCTTTTCCGGATTCATCGGCGATCCCTTCGGACAATTAAATGCCGCCGCAAATTCGGGCAAATTTGGCAAAGGCCCATTCACATGAAAGCGATGCGGAGAGTGATTGTTGTGTAATAGCTGTGATTTGAGCTGAAAATGTGTGGAAATTTAATTTCTAAATTAGTGTACAACATCAGCACTAAAATTGGGAGGGCTCATTTCCAGAATTTGGACTATATTGCCTACACTCACCGCCATAAAAATGTTCCAAAACCCACACAGTTAAAAAATGATCTACCTATATATTGAAACGAATAACTTTTATCATTTCCCATTGAATTCTTTCTACACTCTTTTTTTGTCAGCCATGATTATTGTAAAGGACAGAGAAAAGATGAAAATAGCATGCAAAAAAAAGAGAACATTCACATAAGTTCGCTTCAGGTTATAGATTTTTTTAAACGGGCTGATCGCTTTCTGATGGCGACGAACGTATTTTGATCCATTAATGTACATTAATTAGTTCCATGAAAAAGTATAATTTTTTACTGCTTTATTTGTCTGCTTTCCACACCATACTAATCCACTGTTTATGAAAAAGAGCTGCTCATTGGTAAATCTAAAGTATTGTAATGTGATTTATTCTTGATTATCCAATTTTCAATCATACTGTTCAAATCCCGGAACCCGCTCTTCCTCGTGGCCCAACTTCTTCAAGTAAGCTTTGTACGCCTGAAACATTGATTTTTTATATGGGACATTTATTTTATTATATGATCATAATTAATACAAATATTTTTAAAGAATAAATTCCTCTAATATTTTTGACAATTTTAAAATCGAATTTATGATTAAGCTGGTGCTAATTTTCCTCTAAAATGGTCAAAAATGATGTTTTCTATTGAATAAAGGGGTAAAACGAATATTAGTTGCTCGATTTTTAGTTTTTAGCCTTTCTGATTTTTTAAAACCCTGAAAATTTTTCAAAATTTTCAAATTTCAAAAAATCGGTGTTTGAAGGAATTCTGAAAAATAGAAAGGCCAAAAAATCGGACATAATTTTCTGAATATCTTAATTTTGAAGTTACAACCTAATGGAGTTTAATATAAATTTAAAATTTGGATAATCACATTTTGACACTTTTTTGATTGAGGAAACGATCAGCCTATATGGATTACTTACTTATATTGAATAAATCTGAAAAGATGCAATTATTAAAATCGAATTCATTTACCATATATGCCTCCTTTATTCCCCCATTGTCTGCGATGTTCTCAACCTCAGTCTTGGTGCCATTGAGGGTCATATTCACTTCCGGCACTCGATAGCCAGAATATTCATGTATCAGACATTTCTAAAAACAAATAAAAATAAATGATATCCGTTGATTTTTAGCAAAAATATTTGTATTTTTTTCTATTTTATTAGAACGTTTAAAATTCTTGTGGGCAGATTCTAGAACGATTGAATTATAAAAAAATATTATCTTATTTTTATAGTCATTTTTATTGTTATATCGTTTTTGCTGTAATAAGGCCCTGCTCTCCAAAAAACCATCCGGGGTTTGTAATTACCTATGTACTAATTATCATAAAAAAGGATCTGATCATGACGGTTAAAATTTTTGAAATTGAAAAATCCAAACAATGCCCGATAAAATTTTTATCAGAGGTTGATTGATCACCACCTTTTGTTTGGCAAAATTGGCCTTTGTTGCTTTCTCCCACCAAACTCTTTCGGTTCCAATTTCATCATTTTTGGATCCAGCCTCATCGTCAAATCCATGGGTGAACTCATGGCCTATCGCATAGCCTATTCCCCCGTAATTCATGGCCCTGAAATATATTTTAATAAATATAATATTGTTGAGTAAAAAAAGTTATACCCACACTGGAAATGATTTATCGTAGAAGGGATTCCGGAGAATACCTGCTGGGAAGCCTGTAAAATTAAAAAATAATAATTCAATTAAGGTGATTGGTTTTTGACATTATAAATTTTATATTTCAAATTAATAATTAAATGAACAATAGTAAAAATCCATAATATGACAATGATGAATACGGTATACCGAAACTTGCGGACCGAAATTTTCAGACCACAAATGAAAATAAATTGAAAAGATAAAATATGTATTTAAATAAGTAATAAAAAATTTTAAAAAATTGTTATTGGGGTTTTCATGGGTACTGGATCCGAAACTGGCATCAATTTTATCATATCATGAAGGAAAAAGTATGATTTTGATAGTTATTTGATTTTTTCTTAAACCATTGATTTTTAAAAAGCCATTCATTACTGCACGACAACCATATCAGCCTTTTAATTTTAAGTAGTTTTTTGATTTTTTTATTCAATTTTTAAATATTTTTTACAAGTTATTCTTAGTTTGTTAAAAAGCACTAATGTGTCAAAAAATGTCCTTTATTGCGCCCTAAAATTCTATTCGAAAAAAATTTTTTTTTTTGAAAATGGTTTGACAAAAAATCAAATGATAACTAAAATCATAGATTTTTCTTAAAGATATGATAAAGTTGATATCAGATTCGGATTCAGCACCCATGAAAACCCCAGTAACAATTTAAAATTTTTGTTTGTTATTTATTAAAATATTTATTTTTTCAAATTTTTTTTTTCGTTTTTAATCCGGAAAATTCGGTCCGCAAGTTTCGGTCCGCAAATTTCGATCCGCAAATTTTCGGTCAGCAAGTTTCTGCCTGCCATGAATATGTACATAATAAAATAAAAATTGAATCATTTATTTATCTAATATCATCCATGCTTAACTTAACTAAACAGTTAATAAATCAACTAAATTTTGAGTAATAAATAATGTAATTGACAAATATTTCATTTGAATAAAAATTTCTCTCACGAATATTATTTAGAGATGGCAAAAAGTATGCGTTGATCTTATAAACTGGGGAATCAAATTCACTTCGATCCGTTGGCGCCAACAGGTCTTGGAATATCTCCGTTGTTTTAAAATCGGATATTTTTTCCACCATAGAGGAGTAGGATTCATCGTCATTAAAATTGAGCTAAAAGATCAATTAAGATTAACAAATTAATTGATTAATTTTTCATTATTTCATTATAATTATCCCCACAATAAATAGGTAAGCTTAATATTTAATAATAAAGCAAATGGTTTTACGAATATTTACCTCGTCATAGTATGCGTCCAATGCTGTATCATTTAGAAGAAATTCTGGAAATCCGATCAACGGTATCACCTTGTCCAACTTGTTGATGGCCCGCTTCTTCGTCACCGGATCCATCCAGGTGTTTTGGCCCAACATTTTGCGGAAGGAATTGCGAATATTGCCGACCTAAAAAAGTGAACTTTTTGAGCTAATTAGGACATAAAAATTTTGAAAAAAATAAAATAAATGTTGATGTTGGAGAAAGCAATCCCAGGATCAAAATAAGCATTAAATAACACATTTAATATTTTTACCAAAAGATTTTTCTTTTTACAATTAGCTTGGTTCTTATAAAACGATTCATACCAATTAGACACGGTAGATTCGTTACCGCTAAAAACCGCCACGAGGGGCGTTAAAAAAAACCGCCACGAGCTATAGTCTGTACGAAAACTTTTTTGTTAGACAAAAAGTATAAAAGGCAAAAATGTGCAGAATTTTATGCTGATTCGAATGGTATAAACAATTTTCCGAAATTCTAACAAAAAATTCGATTTTTCCCCGAAATACCGAAAAATACGGTTTTTAGAGGATATTTCGAACTTTTTGACCGAATTTCGAAAAATTAAAAATACCATTCGAATCAGCATAAAATTCTGCACATTTTTGCCTTTTATACTTTTTGTCTAACAAGTCTAACAAAAAAGTTTTCGTACAGACTATAGCTCGTGGCGGTTTTTTTTAACGCCCCTCGTGGCGGTTTTTTTTTAACGGCTCAGCACCATTAGACACATCTCTACTCACCATTTCCAAAACGGCATTTTTGCTGTCGTTGCCGAAATATACATTACCCCACTGGCATGTGGCATGTGTTTGACCACCCATTCAACACAATTCATTTCCTGTGTATCGGTGGTCTAAAAAGAAAGAACTTGAGATTGGGCATTAAAGATTAGCGTCCATTTTAACATTCATTTTTTTAAAAACCAAATTTTTGCCAAAATAACAGAAAGTAAAGAGGCCAATGCTATGACGTTAAAAAACTCCAAATGGCTAAAATTCAACCCAAATTTTTTAAATTTAGTATGCCAACCTTTTAAATAAGTATTTGGTCCTGTTAGTTTTTCCATTGTTTAAATTTCGCGAAAACCCTTTTAAATTTTGAAAATTCAAATTTTTAAAAAACAGAAAAACTAAAAATGAAAAGGTAAATCTAAAATATAAAATTCTAAATAGCATATTTACCTTCTATAATTTTGGCCGCAAGCTTTAAAACAGGGCTCGCAAACGTCCTTATTTCTAAGATTTGTCCTTATTTTGAGGGGTCCCCATCTTAGAAAAATTAAATGTCCTTATTTCTAAGATTTGTCCTTATTTTGAGGGGTCCCCATCTTAGAAAAATTAAATGTCCTTATTTCTAAGATCTGTCCTTATTTTTGACCCATGTCCTTATTTTGTCCTTATATTTGGGATTTTGAGAAATTTATTCAAAAAATGACCAATTTTCTTAAGAAAATACGGACTAAATTTCAAAAATTTCTCCGGCGGCCCCTATCGGGACCGCCGGCACTCCTCAATATAACGATTTTTCTTCAAAAAGTCTCAAAAAAATTATCAATTTTCTTAAGAAAATAAGGTCTAATTTTCAAAAATTTCTCCGGCGGCCCTTAATCGGGACCGCCGACACGGCACCTCTCTTAGTGAATTTTCGTCAAAAAAATGACCAATTTTCTTAAGAAATCGAATTCTTGGTGATCGAAACTGTTGGAAAAATTTTTTCTGTTGAAAAATATCATTGATTTGAATGAAAATTGATTGTTTCAAATTAGTTATAGGTAAAAAATATACGTTTTTGAAGTGTCCTTATTTTTGACCCTAAAATCTTAAATTTTGACCCTGGTGTCCTTATTTGGGAGCTATGGGTGTTGCGAGCCCTGCTTTAAAATATTATTAGATTAGCATGGATCATTTAACGGTAATTTTAACACACTTGCATCGAATTATTCGTTCTGTAAATAATAATAATAATTAGCCGAAAAATTTCACTAAACGAAAAAATAATCCGACCGGTCGATTCACTCATTCCATCAATTAGTATTCAAGCTATATTTGGTCTTTTTATTCTCGAGAAATTTGAAAAAATCAAATATTTAAAAAACATTTTTTTGAAGATATGATAAATCTGATATCAGATCCAAAAAACCCATCAAAAAATATTTCAATTTATTTATTTATTTATAGGTAAATTATTTGTTTTTACTATCCGCAAATTTCCATTTAATCTTGTTTTACCTCTTCCTTCTTGGTGTCCAGACGATCATCCAGATGATTATCTGACCACCCCATCGCATATCGCATCATCACATAGTTGGCCAATATGGTTTTATTGGTTTTTTCGCAAGAATTGCGAAAGCTTTTCCGGAAAATCTGTGACATATACTTCGGGATCGGAGGCAAAGTAGTTATGGAAGGTCTCTTTATTGGGAAGCAGTGTCTTGAAGTATTCGGCCACCTAAAAAATTGAGAACGATTTTTTTGAAAATTGTAAAAAGATTATTTAGTTAATTTTTCCTTTCAAACCATTTTGAAACATCGGGTAAAAATATAGACAAATAAAAAAGATTAATTATGTTTAATGTTTTCTTTTTTATTCGTTATCGATATGAAATAAGGAAAAATTTATTACCTCCGGAAACAATTTGGTAAAATTGCTATATCGTCGAATTTTGAATCTTTAAAGAGGGATCAATCATCTTTATAAAAATTTTACTAAACATACGCTGCCTTTTTTTCTTCGTAATTTTTGTATTTCACTGTAATGTTGGCCAATTGCTTTTCAAACTCTACAATTTTGTTCACTTCATGGCTGATTTTTTCATCACATATTTCAATTCCCGCATCCGACGCCAATACTTTGGCCTTAATATATTCTAATGGATTTTTTTAAATGCAATAAAGATGCATTGCAACAAAAATTTTATCCTCAAACTATTAAGGACATAAATTATCGATTTTTTCATTTTATAATTATTTTTCACTAAAAGGCGTAAGGACTAAAAGTCCTTGTTAGAATAGTAACAACAACAATTAAAGATTATCCGGTGCTGGGTCTTTAAAAAAAGGCCCAATGTGGCCAGTCTGGCCTAAAACTTTTTTGTTAGACTTGCTAGGTCGAAAATAAAAAATTCTGCAGAATGCAGAATTTAATTCTCTATCTTCTGGTATTTTTAATTTTTTGAAATTCGAACAAAAAGTCCGAAATTTTTCCTAGAGAAAAATAGGCTATTTTCGAAAAATTTCGGATTTTTTGTTCGAATTTCGAAAAAATTAAAAATACCACAAGATAGAGAATTAAATTCTGCATTCCGCAGAATTTTTTATTTTCGACCTAGCAAGTCTAACAAAAAAGTTTTAGGCCAGACTGGCCACATTGGGCCTTTTTTTAAAGACCCAGCACCGATTATCCTTATCCTTACCATGTGTGTTATGCGCTCTGCATATTCCTCCAATTTTGTCTCGTTCTGATAATATTCAGGCCTCCATAGTCCCAAGCCAGCTTAATAAAAGTAGAGCATCTGTTGAGAAGCATTGAACTGATTCTGTTTAACGACTGGGTACAAAAAAAATATTGGCCCAGCCAAGGGAACGTCTGATCTTGGCCAGAAGATGCGGCACATTGAAGCATTCCGGGTCCCAGTCAGATCCGCGAAGAATGGGCCAACCACTTGAAAAGTTATTATAGTTGACATTTAAAAAAATATGCATTTTAAAATAATCGAGTAATAGGAGCATTTATAAAACTAAACTCAGTTCTTGGTTCTTTTTAATGGGTTCCTTGCTTGGAAATTAATTAATTAAATGCTTTTATATAATTACAACCGAAATATTTTTGCTTTGATAGATGGTAAATTTTAAGCCTTGGATTTAAATTGAGGATTCATTATTTCTAATTTAAGCATGAAAATTAAAAAATGATTTATAGAATTAATAACAATTATACATTATTTACAGGAATTACTTAATGTTTAAATTACATTCTGACAGCTTATTAGCCAAATCATGAGTTTATTGTAAGCCTAAACTAATCGGTTTTTATAAAATAATTCTATATAAATAAATAAAAAGGATAAAAATGGGCTACCATAGTTCATTGATTCTTTCCAATAAGAGAGATGGCTTTTTGCGATCATAGCTCATGCAGGCATTGAACATAGTCTTCACCATGTTAATTGCTTGGGAAGGGGATGACTTTGGGTTTACAAACAGATCTACAAAGCACAATAAATAATAGGATAATCCTCTAATATATCGAAAAATAGGATAACTTTCGGCTTATTAGGTTGAAATGGATCGTTTTTTATGTTCGATATGGTACATAACCGATCGAATCAAACACCACTTTCTGATATTTTCTTTTTCCCATGGCCTCTAACGGCAGCAGTTATTATTCTTATTAATTTTTACAAATATCGTAATCAGGTGGTCGGATAGCTGCGATTAGATAGGGAAATAAATATTTTTTCTATTTGGACTCTTTTCTTTGCTTATTTTTTATCTAATAAGCTAATAAATAAGTTATATGAAGACAATGTAAAACAGGAAAGAATGCCGAAGCTCACGAACCGGAACGCTGTAGAAAATTTTGACATTTGGTCCTGTTTATTAAGGTAACTGATTCTTTTGGATTTTATTTCTTTTTTAGAAAATTATTTAGAATCTTAGCTTTGAGATGATGTCACAGACACTAAAAAATAAATCTGATAAATATTTTATAGGTATGTTTCTTAACCAAAAAACAGAGGATAGGATAAATATATGAAGCAGCATAAAAAACGTATCTCTCGGAATATTTTTTATAATATAAAAGCAATTTAAAATTTTAAAATAATCTTTTAAATATCCTGAAGTTTAACAATCTTACAAGCCAAAAAAGTATTTATTTAATTATTTATTTTTTATTGACTAATAAGTTATTATAGGTTTTGACTTTATTACAGGTTTTTGGTGATTTTTTCCCAATTTTGTACTTACCGTATAAAAGGTGTTTTGTCTTGTTTTCCAGTTGACTAAAACGGGTATTATGCTTTTCGCCTGCCGGAATTGGGTTGTCGGCCAGCCACCCTGCCACATGTGAACTCGTAAAAATCTGTCAAATACAATTTGCAGTTAAAAATTAAATTTGTTAAATTATTATTTTTATTTTTTTATTGAGCTTGATTCATGACATTCGATTAAAGAACAAATTATAATTTTCTGATTTAATGGCATGCAAATTTTCCCTTTAAATTTAATTCTAAACATTATTTTTATATCAAACATTTACCCAAAGAAATTTAAAAAATAAGCTTTACGGAAATTAATGCCAATTTATGTTTCAAATAAAAATGATAAATTTGTAAAATTAAGTTGATTTTAATCAACCCTCAATGTCAATCCAATGGGTTTCTGGGTTCGGTCCAATTAATGAGAATGGGAACTAAACTATTCTACCAATAGCAATAGACTTACTGGTGCCGGGTCTTTAAAAAAGACCCAATGTGGGCGTTAAAAAAAGCCCAATATGTCCAGTCTGGCCTAAAACTTTTTTTGTAAGAAAAGTATAAAAAGCAAAATTGTTCAGAATTTTATGCTGATTCGAAAAGTATTTTTATTTTTTCGAAATTCGGCCAAAAAGTTCGAAATTTTGTCGAAATACCGAAAAATTTGGTTTTTAGGGATTATTTTGAACTTTTTGGCCGAATTTCGAAAAAATAAAAATGCCATTCGAATAAGCATAAAATTCTGAACAATTTTGCTTTTTATATTTTTTGTCTAACAAGTAACAAAAAAGTTTTAGGCCAGACTGACCACATTGGGCCTTTTTTAAAAGACCCAGCACCGACTGACTTACTTACCATCGCAAGGATCCACACTTTCGTTCAGGGAACTTCGCAACAGTTCGGCAGCCTTCGATTAGTCATGGCCTTTGTATTTCAGTTTTGACTTTGACTCGTTAGGCGTTTCCCATTCTTCCGGTGCTGGCTCGGGGATGTGAATTGGTTTTGGGAATTTTGGCCGAACAAAGGAACTCTTCGCCTCATTATCATCATACTCATAACTTCGATCGTCGTATATTTTGTTGAGTTGCTCTGGAGAAAAGGATAAATTTAATTTTGAATTTTATTTTTTTATTTTCGATATTTTACCAAAAATCAGATTATTCTCTTCCTGCTGGAGAGTTGAGGTTAGTGAAATTTTGATGATGGCCAAAAATGGCAAAATCCACCACAGCCAGAACCATATCAGAACCATATCAGACCAAATTCAAAAATTTTTTTATAATATTTTTAAATTTTAAAATACTTTTAAAAATGAATCTCATGCCACTTCGGAAGATGGCTTATAGAAACCTTTTATAAGATACTTCTACTATAGATGATGCGGGTGATGCCGTTTGGTGATTATGCAAAACAAAAATATAGACATCGCGTTTGGAAAAAACTTGTATTTTAAGGAATTTATGTAACTTGCCAGATACCTTTCGCACTTTAATGGATGTTTTCTTATGTCTAGACATGTTAATTCTATGTTTTTATATGGAAGCCTATTTATGGATGTTTTGTTTCTATTTCTAGGATTGTATTAGGCGGATCGTGGACTTGTCTAAATCACTTGGCTTTAAAAGCAGTATTAATTTAACAATTGGAAGCATAATAAACATTAAAACGAAACGAACTATAATAAAATCATCAATATAAAATTTTGAATTTATTGCTTAATTCATACTTTGTGAAAAATCGCCTAAAAATTTGGAACTATACTAGTAGAATACGGTCATTTTCAATATCTATGATCTTCATATAAGACCAGTGAAATTGCTTTAGAAATAAAAATCAATTATAATATATCATTATTAATAATTCTTTTCAAAGGATTTCGTAGCAAAAAAATTATTTCGGCATTAAAAATAAAAACCTTTCTGATTCGATGTTAAAGGAGTCTTAAGCAGAAATAATTAATATTTAATAAAAAAAATATATATCTAATAAATTCAATTTTAGAATAACTAGTTTGACGAATGAATTTTATCCCATCCGTAAGCTAATAATAAATAACGAATTAATCATAAATGAAGGTTTTGTCTTTAAAATATATTCATGGATCACGGATATGGTGGATTCGAACTATCTTTTCCTTTTCCGAATTTCACCACATTCGGCACTTTTTCGCCGGATTCATCAGTGTCCCCTTCGAGCAATTAAATGCAGCAGCAAATTCGGGCAAATTTGACAGAACGCCATTTGCACGAAACCGCTTAGGGGAGTGATCATCTTTCAAAATTTGTAATTGAAGCTGAAAATTGTGGAAAATTCATTTGAAATCTCTTTTTTATAAATTCTGAATGATTTTAAATTACATTTAAACCTAAAAAATTAATAGCACAAATTTAATAATAAATTTATATTTTAAAACGAATTGAAAGTGATATTTCCATTGAAGTTAAAGGTATTAATTATATGAAAACACAAAAAATTGCAATAAAATAATTTACCCAACTACTCGACTGCTGTGCGCACCACATTATTCCATTGCTTATGAAAAAGAGTTGCTCATTTGTAAAACTGGAAAAAAATAGAGCATTATACATATTATTGATAATTTAGAAATTATTTGAGTAAAAACACACTGTTCAAAACCGGGAAGCCGCTTTTCCCTATGGCCCAGCTTTTTCAGGTAAGCTTGGTATGCCTAGAAAATTGTATTATTTTATTCGAGTTTGTATATTAAAATTGTGTAATTTTATGAAAATTACCATGTAAGCCTCCTTAATGCCCCCATTGTCCGCAATGTTCTCTTGCGCAGTAAGTGTGCCGTTCACTGTCATATTCACCTCGGGCACAAGGAAAGCGGAATATTGGTCGATCAGACATTGCTGAAAATTGGCTTATTCTTTTAAAGTTTATTAATGCATTTCGAAAACAATGACCAGAGTTTTCACTTACAAGCGAACATCCCGAATTGTAAGTGCTCAGATTAGATTTGTGTCGTATATTTTCGACTTTTTGGTCCGCTAACATAGTAAGGGTTTGAAATTTCGGTTTAGAAAACAAACGGTGGTTGATCCACGCGGAACATTCGCACTTTGAAATGGCGTCGATCGTACATCGTACCGCGCATAAACACAAAAACTTGGTATGCCGGAAAAATGTTTGTGTTATGTACCCGAATAAATGAGGTAGCCTGTGGGAATCGAACTTGAGTTTCTTTTTTGTTGAATCCAGACATCTACCACTTGGCCTCGTGGTAGTTGTCTGGATTCAACAGTTTGGGAATTAATGTGTAAGAAAGATGATGAATATAAACCAGAAAATAATCATGGTTAACAATTTATTATAGATTGAAAGATGGGGTGGATGTCATCAAATGGGTGGATCGTTCGCGTGGTTGAACGACCGTTCATTTAAAATTGAACCGATTTTTCAACTGCTTACTATGTTAGCGGGCCAAAAAAGCCAAAAATTTACGACACAAATCGAGGGTGCTCTACAAGATAGGATGGGTTAAATTTTGATCTGATTACTACAGTTCGGGATGTTCCCCCTTGTTAGAATTGAGATTATCGCGCGCTTTTTTCCGGATTGATCAGTTTATGCATATTTTCAGAATGTTTTAAATGTAAAAAAATTTTGCATCTTATTGCTCTCTCTCTCTTACCTTTTGTTTCCGAAAATTGGCCTTCGTCTCCGGCTCCCACCAACTTCGCAAACTTCCCTGTTCATCATACTCGGCTCCTATATCATCGAACCCATGGGTGAGCTCATGGCCAATCACCATGCCTATTGCCCCGTAGTTAATTGCCCTGGAATATAATTTATATTTTTCATATTAGCATTGGTTATATACCTATCTTCAAAAAAATTATCCTTTTACTATTAGCATGAGTTATAAACTAGAGACCGGACTTTGGGTTCGAGATCGATCTCGAATCGAGATTCTCGAAAAATCTCGAATCTCGAATAATCTCGAAAAATACTCAAAAGCTTCGAGATCGATCTCGAATCGAGATTCTCGAAAAATCTCGAATCTCGAATAATCTCGAAAAATACTCAAAAGCTTCGAGATCGATCTCGATTCGAGATTCTCGAAAAATCTCGATCTCAAAAAATCTCGATGAAAATTTTTCGAGATCTCGATCGAGATTCGAGATTTTCGCAAAAAATTATCTTTTGATAAAATAATTTCGAAAAAATTCACTAATGAGATTTAAAAAGTGGTAATTAATCAATGAAAGAGAGGGTTCAAACCAAATTTAATTCACATTCTATTTTTCTATTACATATTTTGTATT